>VZTI01005063.1:216742-239768 GCA_013397865.1 Struthidea cinerea | reverse complement strand
TTTTTTTTTTTGTATTTGTGTGTATAGCATGTCAGTAGCTAGAGACTTTAGTTTCTACTGCCAAGCATCAAGAATACTGATGTATTATGGCACCAGTCAGAGGTTTATTAATCGGAGACACTTCGACTTTTTTGAAGGTTTAGCAAAATAGAGTTGTTAGTAGCTGGTTCTATCATTGTACTCAGTTTAAGGTATGGTTCTTGGGCTCTTATTAAATGCATTTGATATGCACAAGTATGCCCTACAGAATTTGATAACTGCCACAAACTTTGTTTCATTACTTATTCTAAGCCAGTCCCTGGAGTGTGTGTGTGTGTGTTTGTGATTCTGGTGATGAGACTTCTTTATCATCGTGTTAGTGGATGCACACACAAAGGTTTGGGTCTGTATGTCTGTTCCAGTTAGAGCCTTTCTGTAGCCTACAATGAGAAGTTTTTTTGGTGCACACTGGAGCATCTGTTTTATACCTAGTCATCTCTGTTGTTTAACATGGATACTGTTTTACAATCATCTTTCTTTAACTGCCTTCCACCATCCTCACTGTAATATAATAGCCTGTACTTTTCCAAGTTAAACTATACCTAGCTAATTCTTAGCTCCCTTTTTATTAATATTCTTCTTATCTGAACTGCAAGAATTGAAAACTGTTAATTTTCCTTTGTCATTAATGAAGGTATTAAGTCAGTCTGGACCTTTCACAAATCTCTCTGTCATTGTAATTTGATTTTTATTTCCTTTTTATGATGCTCTGTACTACTCCTGAGCATGAACGATAGCAAGATCCAGAATTCTTCATAAAAACTTCAACGTGTTTATTAAGAGTCTAATCAAATTACAGAGTATGAATTTTTTGAAAGTTGGCCTTCTTCGGGAGCTGTGTGCGATAGTTTGCCGACTGTTCTTTCTCCGGACATGTTCCATGAAAGCAAATGAGAAGGAGCTGCAGCAATTCAGGAAAAAGAACAAGATACATTTTGTAATTTGTTGCTGTCTCAGAAATTGTGTATATCTTCTCCACCCCCTTCGCGCATAAGCGAGACATTGTATCTTTTGTTTTTCTCCCCAGATTTCAAATGAAAAAAAAAAAAACAAGCAAACAAAACCCCAAGCAGCTTCTCTCTGCTCTTCTCCCCCTCCCCCTTCCCCCCAACACAGCCATAATCCGCAGTGTAATGTTTTCTGGTCTGTGTAGATTGTTTCTTTACACCGCTGCTTTCCATGACCCTTCAACTTGGGTGCGTGCCTGTCAGAATCTAGGCCAAAATGTTTTGGCAGTGTGTTCTCTGTTGAAGTCTAGCTATTCCTTATATAGCACCTCCTTTCATCTGCAACTCCTACAGTTTGATAAAGAACAAGTTCAGCTTGTTTTCACAACTCAATCACTTTAAACTTATATTTTTTTGAATATTATTTTTAGCAATTTGCATATTTTCAAATTTGAAAACAAAAAAAGGAATATTTAAAAAAAATTTTTGGAAGAATGTTGCCAGCTTGTCAACTAGCTGATAGAAATATGCATTGCACTGCCTCTGATGGTCTTGTGCAAGTGTGTGGGGTTTTTAATTACTAAATAAAAGATATGAGGATAAAAATTCTAGATGCATCAGCTTACCTGAAGTTATTTAACTGTGATATTTCAGACCATAGGGATAGTTAAGCATAAAAAGCACTGTGTTTTATGAGTTCGAGTCATTTATTAGAATAGTTATTTCTTAGATTTTTGCATGCAAAGTAGTTAGTGTCACAAATGAACAGGCAAGAGTAAATATTTCTAAGTTAATCTTTCTCCCTTCCCCTGATAAAATAGTTGTAGTCTGTCTTTGGGAGTGAATCTAACTCAGAAATTTAATATGATAAAATAGAAGATATTATTTGTTTAATAACATTTTTTCCATTAAATATGCTTACAGAGAAATATATGAAAATTGTAACCAGCGTATCTCTTGCTTGTAATCATGTAGTAGAAGAAACTGAGAGCTCTTTGAAAATGTTTAAAAATACTTTAAAGTAATTAAACTCAAATTAGCTCTTTGCCACCAGAACAGCAAAAGGTACTTCAGTCACATTTCACCTTGAATGTGCTACAATTTGCATATATATGTGATATACAAGAGACACTGGTGCAGGTAGGCGTGTATGTGTAAGAGACTTATCGGTAGCTTTTCTATTTCCCATCAAGCTGTTAAAATGTATTGACAAATTATATGGAAAATGAGGGAAATTGGAAGTGAAATTATTTTCTCACTTTCATCACCTCCTTCTCAAATGTTTTCTTCTCTTTTACATATTCAGCTCCTTCCATGGCACTGTTGGTTCACAGATCACTTGCCTATCTGTATTTTCAAGTGCCATATTACACTTACACAATGGATATAAATTTTGTGATTGGAACTTAACTGGTTCATGTGAAATTGAAAGCACCCAGAACACAATGACCCCGGGAGTCCTGTTTAGTCCCTTTTTTCTGAGAAATCACAATACTGCTCAATTAGTGTGGTAGTGATTTACACAGTGCACCTTAAGGAAGATGTCTTGCTCTTATTTAAGATCTACTTATGATAATTAATAAAAATTTAAAAATCCCAAGGAGGCAGGACCTGCACATGATGAGGTGAGAGGTCCACCTTGTGCAGTATCCAGTCTCAGATGGTAGGCATCTGGGGAGAGGGATTTTTGTCAAGGTGAGTGACTTCCTCTGATTACTGTCTATCCACAGTGACAAAGTGTTAGTATTTTATACTGTAAGTGGACTTTGTAACCATGATTGTGCCTGATGACGTTTTCAGCCTGTATTTCTTTTAGCATTTGCCTTGCTTTCTGGTAAGGAATCTATTAGCTGTGTGGGAAAAGCTATGGTCCTTCGATTTTTTATATAGCTAGTTGTATTTCATATATCCTAGCTCTTGTATTAAAAGATGAATAATAATTTGTCCCATTTTACCTTCTTCATGCTACACAGGGCTTTTTCACTCTATCTCAACTACCCTTTTTCTAGTCAGAAAAGTCCAGTTGTAGCCATCTTCTATGTAGCTACCATTCCATATCTTCTTTTTATCCTTTATCAGCCTTCTCTTTCTGTTCCAGTTCTACATTGCTCAGAGCATCCATGAGACAGCTGCCTGATGGGTTTATACAGTGCTTAATAATGATTTCTGTTCTGTTCCCTATCTATAGTGTGATCATTCCTGTCATTTCCTAGGCTTTTTTGACCATTTGTCTCACTCCTGGTTGTGAGCTGAAACTTCTATGGAACTATTTCATTACTGACGAGCTGAGATATTGCATTAAATTATGGTCTGTGACGTGGCTGTCCCAGTGGAAAGCAGGACTCTTGGGAAGGAGAGAGTCTTTAACCAGCCCTTTTGGAGGAAGGAGAGATTTTTGGCAAGGCTCTTGAAGGACCTGTGACCTCATGTTGGGTGTTTGGGAGAGTTTAATGTTTACCATAGTAGTTTGTCTCTTTCTCTTTCTTGAGATGCTCTTGTTAATACAAGTGAGTCAAAAAGAGTTTATCCTCTTACATGTAAAGATTGACAGTATCTGGATTAACATGCAGAGAGATCTGCAGCACTACTGTAGTGTTGCTTCTTGCTCTCAAGTACTCATGATTGTCTTTGTATGATCTCTGTCGGGTAGACCGCTAGGTCATCTCGCCTCTCAGGAGCTGGTATGTGACTGAGTGTCAGCATCTGTTTTGGTGAAATCTCTACTCTTCCTTTTGCAACACAGATCCTGTTAAAGCTTCCAAAAAAATTACTTCAGTTCTGTTAGCTGAGTCGGTTAGGACATACCTTGTGTTTTCAGGTGCTGATTGAATCCCATCTGTCATAGCTTATCATGGTCATGAAAAGATGGCTTTGTAGTGCTGCTCCCAGAAGTGTGCACTCAGATTTGGACATTCATTTGCAGTCTGCCTATGCTGTTAAGCTAATTTAAATTACTGCTGCCACAGAGGGGGGCATTTCTATCACTTGAGTAGCTCTTGGGTTTTTGCCTGTGCTAGGTCTGGCCACCAAGTGGCCTGCAGGTGAGTTGTCTTAGCTTTATGCGAATCTCCTTGAAGGGAGGATGGGGCTTGGGATTATTTCCCTATTGATTCACTGATGTATGGGGGGATGAGGGCTGAAGGTGGAAAGGCTCAGTTTGGCAGCTGTAATTGCATTGCAGCTCCTGTGAGGTGAACCTGGCACTGTTTTGAGTCACACTGGATCTACACTCTACTCAACATGCCAGTGCTCCATCCACCCAAGGAAGTACAAACAGGAGACAGGAGGGCACAGATTGAGGTGGGAAGAGAGGCCCGGTGCTCCCTCTGG
This sequence comes from Struthidea cinerea, assembly GCA_013397865.1. NCBI lineage: Eukaryota > Metazoa > Chordata > Aves > Passeriformes > Corcoracidae > Struthidea > Struthidea cinerea. The sequence goes on along the minus strand of VZTI01005063.1, from coordinate 235,452 downwards.
AGCTGGAGAGGTTAGACTGGGTGAAGGTGTTTGAGGCTTTGTACTGGCTGACTGCCCACCAACAGATGACAGCGTTATGCTAGTGTTTCTGACATGCAGCTTTGAGTAAACTGGGCTTAAATGTGTTCTTTTGTTATAATAGATAGCTAAGGCATTTATTATATAATTGTATAAACAAGGAGTGGCCTATTCATGGCACTTAGTAGAGAGCAATTGTGATTTCAAGCAACAGAGGACTTGGTGGAGGTGACACCTAGATACAAGGCTAGAATTAAAGGATGTTGTGACACCCAGTTTGGGGCACAGCAGGAACTGGTTTAAAGCTGGTTTCCATGGTTTCACATCTTTCCATGCATGATCTATCCTTGCCCATACTCTGGGGTTTTTAAATAGGATTGCTCATGAGATGTGAATGTGGGTAGAAGAGGAAAAATGGCCAAGGTTTCTAAAGGCCAGAGTGAGCCAGTTGAGCAGTGGTAAATGGCACTGGTGACAATTTTGTATCATCTGGTTGAGCATAAATCCTTCTACATCTAATTTTGTACGTCAGAAAGGTCATTACCTTGTGCTGCTTCCTGGTAAGCCTTGACTACAGGCGGCTTTAAACTAGTTGTTTAAAACTATGCGAACTACCCAGCTGAAGTCACCTATAGTGCATACCTACTATGTAGTTTCAAGCCACTTAGTCTGCTCTTACTAGGAAGCCATGTAATTGAAAGCTGTGTTTGCATTTTCAGTAAAAGGTCTGAGGGATTTAATTTCTTGAGGATTGGTGCTGTGAAAAAGTTCAATTCTTTGCCCAGTACTAAGGTATTATGAGGTTATTTTTGTTAGCTAGTGTATGAAAGATTGGACCTTTCAGTTTGTCAGAAAGTCATTTACTTCTGTTGCCACTTACTAAAAACATGTGATTATATTTATTAATTGAATAGCAAAAGAAGCCATTTCTCAACAACCGTGTCATGAAATTAATTCTACCGACTTACGAGACACTGTTGAATACTTTAAATCCAAGTTCTGTTGCAATTAAATTATGGTATGTTCATTCTAATTATCACACACTGGTTACTCAATTTATTTTGAGGTGGAGTTGTATGCTTTCTTTTGTGTGTAAACACTTGTTCAGTACCAGTAAAAAAGGACTGATGAATATTAACCAGAAGAGAAAAATACTATGAAGAAGAATTGTGGCTGTAGTTCAAATTAATTCAAAACTGCTCAGAGTTAAATTTTTGACTGGATAACTGACTTCTTGAACTATTTTTTGTATTACTATTTCTGAATAGAGGTTATGTTTCTTTGTGAGTCCTATAGTGTAGTTTATGATATTTGCTGTTTTTAAATGATTTATGATTTTAAGTAAAAAAGAAAAAAGGCTATTGAAGCTCTGAAATTTTAGGCTGTTTTTGTCTTCTTCACTACAGGGGAAAATAAAAATACAAGACCTGGCAGAGAGTTGTCCTGTCGCTATTAATTAGAAAAACGCTCTGATTTTATATTTTGGCACCTAATTATATCCCTATCATATCTCTGTGATATTAGGCTAGAGCAAGATCAAAATTGTCTTGGCTCTCCTAGTGTCATCCTATTTGCCTGTTCTTTGTAAATGTGAAAGCACTTATCAGCCATGAGAGTGCTGAAGAAATGTGACTGAGTTCACGACTAGATAAGCTGTCAGTGCTGACTGCCATCACTCTGTTTAAAATACTTTAAAGGGACAATTTCTTATAAAAATAAAGGCAGTTTTATATTTTGTTCAACTTCTGATTCCTTAGAAGAAATGCATTTTTACAATTGTAGGATGTACCTTTCTCAGGCATCTCTCCAATTAGTATGCTTGAGTCTGAGTGCTGCATGCATTTTAAGTAGACAATACATATCAAAACATTGTTGGGTTAACTTCAGTGCTATTTGTCATAAGTTTTACAGGGGAAATAATGATGTTGGTTTAAAAATGTTAAATAAACATAAAATGCCAGTCCAGTCTAGGAATTACCGAATGATTGGTCCCATAATCCCTTTCCCCATACCTGAAGAAAGAAGTGGACTGTCATTTTCCCTGCTGTTCTCACATTCCTTGTCCCTGTGGTGGTGCGTCTGCCTCCCACCTTCCCCACCCCGGCCCCAGGCCAGTGTATCTTTAAGCGACCTTAAACATTCACTTGTGACAGCCCCCTCCTGCCTCTTTTTTCAACCTCCTTGGCTCTCCTTGTTTTTTGTTGGAAGAGTTTAATGTTTTGTGCCATAAGTGAAGGGAGGTAAGGTAGATGAGATTCCTTACTCAGAATGGTTAGGTATAAATAAGTAGTTGAGTATAAATATAACTTGACTTTTCATGAAATTTTTGTGTGCTCCTTTGCTTAACTGGTTAGCTGTATCTGTCTTTGTTGATGCAACAGCGTGATTTGGTGCATCCCATGTTCACTTTTCAGGCTAGAAAATGGAAATTTTAGTTAAAGAGGCTTTCCACTCTTGCACAGCAGAATTATAATAAAATTATCTTTTCAGTCTTTTCCTTAGTCAATTCAGAAAAGCCAAACAAATATTCTTCTTGCAGTTAGTTTTTACCAGTAATCAGTCCTGACTCAATTTGTGAATATACTAGAAATTGCAAACTCATTCCACAGGCTTGCCAGCTCTTCAGCATATGAATACTTTGTGTGTGTGGTCTTGTTTAGTGCAAAAGGTCTATTTATGTTAAGTTTCTTACATTTGTAAATCTCTGAGGGGTTGTCTTTTCTTTCTTGCTACCTTTTCTTTCAGATAGCATAGCAAACTATTCACAACCCCCACCACAAAGAAAACCCTTTGTCTCCTTGCTCTACTTACTTGTAAGAATGTAAGTAGATATGTAAGTGTGAATTAAAGAAAGATAATTTCCAGGTAAGAGCAAAACCCTTAGCGTGTAATGATTTGGATTTCTGAATCAGTTGAAACGAAGCTTGGTAATGAAAGGGATTATAATTTTCCTGGTAGACACAGGCTAAATAGATGGGTGTAATGTCACAGCATGTAAAGGTTTAGAGGTGGGGTTTTTTTTCTGACTGAGGTGGCTGAAACCTGGAAGTGAGTTGTTAATCAAATTGGTTTTTGGTTTTAACTGTATTTTTGAACCACTTCTGTTAGTAGTTACTGACTTTAGATGCTGTTATTAGCCACTGCGGTTGACTTTTTCCTTTGATAAAGTTAGTATAATGGTTTAGTGCTTTGATTCTTCTTACATAAGTGGGAAGGTGTTGCATTCCTAGGTGGTGTGTTATTCCCAGCACTTTTTTTCCTCTCCCCCTTTTTTTTTTTTTTTCCTTCTTTTTCCTTTCATTTGAAATACCTGTATGCTGATTTGGTTAAGTACCGTAGGGCAGGTTAACAGCTCCTTCTGAGTCATGTTGAAGGCATGAAGTGCTTCCAGACCTGTAGTTCTTTCCAGTGATGATCTAGCTCCTGGCCGGTTTGTGTATCCTGTTGTCTGCACAGCGGCAGTTAACTACCAGACTCAGTTTATAGGTTGTTTTAAAGGCATTGAAATGCATATACTAAACAGCTTTTTCGGGGGTGGTGGTTGTTGCCTCTGGCTCACTTATCTGTATTTTTTGAGCTTATCCTCCAAATGCTCAACTCTTTTGGTGATTTATTGGTGTTTCTGTCAAATGTTGAAAGAGGAGTTGCATTAAATGACCAGCATTTTGGAAGGGCAGGATTATGTTCTCATTTAGAGAGACTGCACAGATGTCCTTTATGAGCAGGCAAAAGAGGGGAGTCTGTACATTACTTTAAGGTTGACAGAAACCATGTATTTTAAAATCCTTGGTCTGAGTGTTATGGGCTATGCGACGAGGCTGTGAACCTGAAAGAGTAGCATTTGTGATTAATAATGACATTTGCAGACCCTAGGAATACTGGAATATCTGTTGGATTGCTTTGCTTGCATAGTGATAGCACCCAGATGCTAAGCATAAACATCTCTCTCTGTTTGCTTAAGCATGGAAATGGAAATGAAAACAAGTACTAGATAATTTGAGTTTCTGGGAAATAATTTTGGCCATCCATCTCTTTAAACAGCTATTCTTGTCACCTGAAAGCAACCTTAAGTAATTAATGGGCCAGTCTTATTCTATGATGAAGAAGTTGAAAGAATTAGAATAATTCTCTTTTAGTGGAAGTGAATATGTGGTTAAAAAAACAATGAAAAAGCCCCACTGCACTTGAAAGTGAAGCATTTGCATCCTGAACCTGAACCTAAAAAAACCCCAGCATTAGCAAGTGAAGCAAAAGCCAAAGAAAATACTCAAATTTACTAAGTTTCTATATTAGGCAGACCCCAGAGGACACAGGAGCAAGTGAATGAAGTTGGTAAATGTTTATTTATTTCCTAATAAAATAACAAATTTATTCACTTCTGAAGTGCACAGCAGTACCAATGTTGATTACCTAATAGACAATTTGTTAAGTTCTTACCAACTACTGTTTCTTGGGCGCTGCTTGTGTAGTGCTTGCAACAAAGCTGTAGTGGAAAGTAGTTTTGGAGAATTTCTTGCCTTGAATAATACTTTGAAAATGGGTAAACAACATAATCTTACTTTGATTTATGAAGAATAGGGGAGGCATAAGTGTACTACTCCTTTGTCCTTGAAGGAAAAGCAACTGCTCTCATATTTGCTGGAGGACAAAAGTAAGTATTGGCATCCCAATTTTGTAATAAATAAGTGCTTAAACCATAAAGATCCCAAGTCCCATTACATGTTCTTCCACATCAGTTATTGTCTTGTGGCTGAGGATCAAGCCCTGTGATGGTGGCAGCATTTTAGCTATGCAAGCAAAATAGAAGATTTGAAGAAGAGTAGTGTAAAATTAAGAGGGGGTAGAAGGGATCTATAAATCTATGGCAGAAATCTTGAAACGGATTAATTTCTTCAGTACTGTGCCATGAAGGAGAAGGATGCCTTTTTTTCTCTGTAAGACACAAAATGTGGACTGAGAATGAAAGGAAGTTAAGCCCATCCTTGTTGCTGCTCTTCAGCTTTTGGTACTTTAGGAATAACTCGTATTTTATCATCATCTTGTTACACTGACAGGTTTGTGGGCAGTAATACGTAAGATTCTAAACAGCTCTGTTCATGCTGTATGTTGAGTGTACTGCCAGGTGAAAGAGGTCAGGAAAACAAACCAGCCTACCTGCCTGTGGGATGAATACCTTCTTAGTTAAGACTGAATTATGGGTAGGCAGGGGGTTTTGATCACTTTCTTGATAATTCTCCAGTTTTTTCCATGTGTCTGCTCAGCTTTTGTTTTATTGGTGTGGGGTTTTTTAAACTCCCAGATTAGGGCACCTTTATCTTCCAGTTTACTACATTAAAAAAGCCCTGTCAAGGAGGAATCTGGGTAAAACTGGTTTCTATTTATTTCCTAATCCTTTTTTGAGACATTCTGCATTCAAGATGACTGTGTATTGTTTATTATAGTATTCTTCCTGTCCATCTTTTACATTCTCTCTTATCTGCTTGTTTACTGTATCTCAACAATAGCAATTAAGTGTCTGATTAAATTTGCATTCCTTTGGGTAAGAATTGAGAAAGAGCAGGCAGTATGTGGCCTCAGTGTTTAAGCGAAATGGGTCCTTCTTGTATAAAAGATTCCTTTGGCTATGTTTAGGTCCAGAGAAGTTGCTATCTCCTTATACTTTTGCAGTTCAGAACACAACTTAGAAAAAGAGTGGGATTGAACTTCAGGATTTCTGTAACCTGTCAGGGGAAAAAGTAGAGAAAGTGTAACTACATTAAGAACATTAGAGTTGCACATATTAAAAACTTCTGTCTAAATAAGTTGTAATTAAAAGGATTTGCCTTTAGCAGTATAAAAGATAAACTACCAATGATTGTATCTTCTATGTAAATGCTCAGTAATTGATATATAGCTCATAAATGGACCCAATGGCTGTTTGATGAATGTGTTTATACATGATAAATTATATAAATACTTCTAGGTCCCTGGAGTATTTTTGGTTTCTTTCATATATGATTGATCAGTTTACCTAAGACACAGAGTAGTTTGTTCTCAGACATAGTTTACAGATTCTGGCATGATGAAATGTTATAATAGCAGGCGATAAAATGCATGGGCAAAGAAGATATTCTTAATGGGGCATTGTAATCAGTGTTTGAAAACTGGCTAATGGATTGCAGAAGATAGCAGCCTAACAGACAGACAGCAATAAAGACTATGTATGACAATGCTAATGCATGGTAAAATTAAATGAAGTCACAGCTTGGCTAAATGTTCTGTATTTCAGTTTGCTTTCCAAAAACTTTGGAATGAAAGGCTTGGATAACTAGGAAGTCATCCTTTTTAAATTTAAACTGTTAACTTGATTGTCTGTGAATAGAAACATTAAAAAAATAATTTCCAAAGTCAAAATAAGGTTACGTTTGGGTAGAGTTGTCTGCACGCTTAGCTGCACTGTATTTTGCTCTTGGAAACATATGAACTGCTACAGAAAGAAGTTAGAAGGATCTTGCCAGTTTTATCTTTTTATGCTTATACCTGTCAGGGCAATTCTGTTTTTGTGTCTTAGAAGGACTATGGCTGTATCTGCATTGGCAAGCAATTTAGTGCAATAGATGCTGGTTGCTGAATTGAAGCATTGCAGAAAGTGACTTGGAACCATTGCATGTGGTGTAGCCAGGCAGGGTTACCTCAGATTTCGTGGTTTTTTTTCCTGTAGGCTCATTTTTTTCTGGTGTCTTGGATTCCTAAGGATCTCATGGTACACAGTCTACTAACTTTGAATCAAGCTTCCCTGAGAAGTGTTGGAGCATTTCAGACGTGGATCTTCTGGTCTGCTCGTCTCTGACTGTGGTGGTGAAGTTCACATGTTCAAGAACTGTGCTGAGAAACAAACGAATGGTAAATGGCAATCAAGGCATTTATTTTCCTTCTCTTTTGAACCAAATTCCCAACACAGGTACAGCTTATTTAAAAAAAACCAAACAAAATAACCCCCAAAAGCATAGGACACTAGACAGGCTCCCTGCTAGAGAGTGTATAAAAATCAGTGGGACAAAAAATTGGAGCGGAACATGTTCTGAAAAAGTAACAATATTTTTGAAATTGTGTCTCTTGCCCTTTTCACAAACATGCGTCTCTGTTGTGGTTTTAAGTGTTTGGCTAGTAGGTTTTTCACGTGGTGAGGAAATAAGAGATGACGACGATGATGTGTTAATTTAGTGATGAGTGTTTTCGAGGCCAAGAAGATAACCTGGCAGGGAAAACTGAAAGCTTGTTTAGATAGTGAAATTAAATACTGTATTCATACAATGCTCTATATTTGAGTGGGAAGAGCAAAGATTGGTCTCAAAATGTTCGAGGCAGATATCATGCAGGCTGAAGATCTCTGGTTCCGTTTTCCTCTCTGAGTATCTGTTGCCCCTTGCGATACTAATATTTGAGAGACCTGAAATACTTGAGCCTCATTATGTTCCTGTGATTTCTGTTGTACTACACCCCTCATTTAGCACAGAGACGTGACTGTCAATCAGAGAGTGTACAACGCGGCATTATGCTTTAATTTCTTATGTTCTAACTTATATCCTAGTTTGTTACCTAGGTGTGGGGTTATCCCATCCTGCAACAGGTAAGTGAAATTTTATATGAAGCAAGACTGCACAAAATTATACCCCACTGAGAGAACTAGTCCTTAATAAGGCAAGCATGTCAGTGTGTTTGCAAGTAGCATTGATGGTAATAACACTTACTGGTAATGACACCAATAACATCTCAATCTGGCAAAAACATCAGTAACACCTACAATGATTTTGAGGGAAATGGTTGGTAAAAGGGGCCAAACTGGTAGTTTTCCTGTGAAAATCTCAGAAAAGAGGTAGGGGAGGGAGAGAGAAGAGCTGTTGATAAATATGAAGTAGAATATATTAAACTTGAAAATGGAATATAAATCATAGGAAATTGGAGTTAAAATAAGAATTGACCAGAAGCAGAGGGGGAGCTGCATGCTAAGACCAGCTGAGATGTCTGCCCCTATAGAGTTTAATATCTCACTATGTGTGAAGAGTGTGATCTGGAAATGAGATTAAAACAGGAATTGACCAGAACCAGGAGATGAACTATTGCACCTTCATGGAGGTGTCCACCCCCATGGAGATTAATATCACACAGACTAAGGAAAATGTGATTTGCAAAGAAGATATACATGCATTCTCTGTATCAAGGAGATCATCTCATAGGACTTGGATAGGAAGTAGCCTTGACTTTCTATCAGAAACTAATGTTCTGTTGTCAAATAGATTCTTCCAAGGCCATTTGAACATTTTACTTTAGCAGACTTAGCAACAAAAGTACTATTGAATGTTTTATTAATGTTGCAAAGCACATCGTGGCAAGTTCACTCTTCTCATATGTAATCCTCTTCCTTACATGGTAACTAATAAGCAGATCAGATTTCTGTTTAAGCAATGGAGGATCGATGTCATTCTTGACATACAAGACAGGTTTTTTTCTACCTCTGTTAGTGCAACAGCTCCCAAAAGCACGGAGTTTCAGAGATGAGATTGTCCTTTAGAAGGAGGGAAGTGCAAACTTTTCATAGTTTATCTGTTAGAAGACAGTGGAATATGGTTTTTTTAATTTAATAGTTCAATTAAGTACTGTATTTAACACTTTAGTTGCTTCTTTTTTTCTTGAGTTCTCCTAGTGAATTTTTTCACAGAAGAAGTCAGGGTAGTATATAAAACTAGACACCTCAAAATACCATTCCAGACGAGATATATTTGGCTGCACACCGAGTATATCTGATGATGAAGAAAATTTTTCAAATCTTCCCCTGCATCCCCAAGTTTTAGCATGAAATCTTGCAGGCATATAGGTTTGCTTTGGCTAGAAGTCATGTGGATGTCAGCTATCAAACATGTGTGTTTCACTAGGCACTCAAAAGAAAAGCATAATTGTAATTCATGTTATAGTAACAATACCTACACTACCACTTATTGCTGTCTTTCCATTTTCAATGCCAGTTTCTAATGGAGGGTAACCAGTGCTCCTGGTTCTTTTGGTGGCTGTTGTTGAAATAACATGATTTACAAAGTAAGTTGTGGTATCTCTTTCTTCTGCTGTGGTAATCAGGACGCATGGGGTGTTACTGCAAGCCAGAATAGTTTGGGGTTGATGATTTAATTTTGAATGGACTTGTGAAGGGTGTCTGGACCAAGAACATCAGTGCATGGGCCAATCCTGGCAGCAGGAATACCTGTGGGTGCAGGCTGGATAGTGGTTAGGTGATGCCCTGCGAGAAAGGGGTCTGGGGTTGGTTGCTGGCTGGGTATGCGGGTGGGGTTTGTTTGTTTGCTTCTGTGGGGCTTTTAGTTAATTTTTTATTTTTGTGAGCAAAATGAATTACATACTGGACTGCACTGAGAGGATTGTAGCCAGCAGATTGTGGCAAGCTGCTGTCTCCCACTACTCAGTGCTGGTGACGTACGTCTGGAGTATTTTGTTGGGAATTGTGGCTCTTGCCCTCTCCCAGGTCACGAAGGATGTGGGGAAGCTGAAGCCTCTTGGGAAGTTACTGAGGTTGGGGCTTGGATGGTGTGACCTAGATGGTATGATCTCCAAGGGGGACTTGAAGGGAGCTGGGCTTGTTTAGTCTCAAGATGAAGAGTAAGGGGATAATGTTAACAGGAGGTTGCAAGAACTTGAAGGGTGGTTATGAAGATGACAGAGGTGATCTCTTTGATAACAGCAAATAATACAGTAAGGGGCAGTAGGCACAATTTGCAGCTTGGGAGGCTCAGCTTGAATACTATAAAACATTGCTCATGTGTAGGAGGGTGGTGGAGCAGAGCAGACTGCCCAGGGCAACCCCTGTCCAGTGAGGCTTTCAGTCCTCAGCTAGACAAAGCTGTGGATGATGTTATAGCCTTGGTGATAATTCTGCTTTGAAGGGGGTATTTGGCCTAGATGGCCTCCAGAGGAGTCTTACAAGCCATACTTCTTTGATTCTAGTAGAACTGTAGCCTGCAATTTCATGGGGTGTGGGAACAGGTCGATGCAGGTTGAAAGTGCAGGCTCCAGCCTGGCAGAATGGCTGGTTGGTATCTGCTCCAGAGAGACATTTTCATAACCTTTGCTCCTTCTCTGAGCAGTCAGACTGGATTTTTTTTTTTTTTTAATGAAATGGTACATTCACATCTAACCCAGGAATGGGTTTGCAGAAACACATGGACTTCTTTGCTTTTTTTCCTTCTCCCCGCAACTCTGTGAGTTGGGCAAAATTTATGCTTCTTCATGGAAACTCATTTATAAACTTGATTCACCCTGCAAATCAAGCATGAAGACAGCAAGGGTTTGGAGTTAGACTTCTAGCTTCTGTTATTTGGAAAGCATAGCTCTCACAGTAAGAGGTTGTCTGGAAGCTCTTCCATGTGATTTCCATTTTTCCACAAAAGAGGCATCTTACAGTTGTATTCAACGCTTGCTGAGGTAAAACCCCTCATGCCTGTTTAACTCTTGGCTTTTTAAAGGAGGTGGTGAAGTGAAAAACTCCCTTTCCAACACAGAGGACATCTTATGTGAAGTTTTCTGCCTGTCACAGACATGTTTGTAAATACATTTCTCTCTGTTGTCAGACCTTTTCTCAAAGCATGTGTGAAGGTGATTTGTCCGTATGTGCAAATAAGGTCACATTCAAATTAAAAATTAATTTAAAACATTTTCATTAAATCATGTTAAAATTCTGTGTGGGTTGCTTTCATTCAGTATTAAAATGTCGTATTAAAATTCAGTTTAGTATAATTCACTTTAGGAATGGATTAAGGTAAATTGGATTAAAGTAGACTAATTCTGAAAAAAGAGGTTACTCAAGTTTTTCAAAGTGAAGTAAAATTACTTTAGAGATAATTTAGACTAATTTTCATTGTTCCAATATGTCATCCTATGGTACATAAACACTCTTCTGTCAAGATTAAAATAAGGTAGATATATGATTCAGCTCTTCCTTGCTCTGCTGAGGATAAACGTCAAATCTCTGTTTTTTAATGTTGTGCCCCTGTTTTACCCTTCTCTTTCGGGAAGTCTCTGAAGGCTTTTTGAGCCTTCTTCCTCAGTGTATCAGGGACGTTCATTTTTCAGGTTCTCCAGTGAAGTTACTTGAGAAGAAGCGTGAACTCAGATGACATATTGTGCTTATTCAAGTTGAGCTGTGCAGACTGTGCAGCTTTTAGTACAAGGCTATTTTTAAAGTTATCAATAAGGAAATGTGTAGGAAGGGGTGTCCCCAACAAAACAGCAGTCACTTAACTAAAAGTATGGCATTAAGGTCTGTCAGTAAGACGGATTTATCATTTGTATAGTGCTTTCTTTGAGACTTGGTTGGCTTTAGCCTCAGAAATATTTCAGATAGCTAAGGTCCCCAAGGCATCTAGTGATCTGTTTTGGGGCAATTTAAGGAATTGTTATCCATGACCGTCTGCTCCAATAATCCTGGTCAGAGCTTGAAACCGACATGCAGATCGTGGAGAGGGGAATGTGTTTACTCCTTTGTGACCACAGTGGATGGCCGTGCTTCTGCTTAGCAAAGGGAGGACTTAACTCCTTCAGCTGCTTTGACCAATCCAGCGGGAGTTCGAGCAGTGAGCACATTGTGTCGGCAGATTCTGAAAGGGATTAGTTTAAGTCCCCTTGAAGCTGTGTGCTCTGAAGTTGTTACAGGCAACCTTCTCATGGTTAAAAATCAAGAAACAAGCTGCTGCTTACCAAGGAAAGCATGACCCCTCTGCCAAACCCTCAAACTCAAACACCCCACAGAATAACACCTTTGTGCATGATGTGTTTGATGTGATGTACACTAGTATTTGTGAAACAAGCTTTATTCATATTGTCAAAACTTTTTGAGCTAATATATTCAGGCTATTTGGTATTTGGGAAAAGTAGTTACCTCTTCATATTTGTTTTAACATATGATAAATTGAGTGATGACATTGTTGTGAATTTATAATTTGAAATGGAAGCAGTCTTTCTTCCAGAAATATAGACACTTTTGTTTTGTAGAAGATCAGTGCAAAATTTTGTAGTAATTTTCTGTAGGTTTGATATAAAGTATTAATATCCCAGTAAGTAATTTTGATTGGCTATTGTGTTTCTTGGTGCTTAACCACAAGATTAAAAGAGCAGATTGAATTCTCTTTCATTTAGCTAGCACAGAATTCTTCTGCCATTTCTGTGGACAAAATGCCTTCTGTTATGGGATGCATGCTACATGTAAAGATCATCCAATGCCAATTAGTTAATATCACATTTGCTGTATTTGCAGGAAAAATCCCTCACTTAAAGTGCATTCAGTTTGGGATTACATAACACTAACCTTTGAGACTGCTGTGATTGTAGGATTTTGCTTCCACTTCTATATCCCGTGTGTGTATTACTGTGTACCATCCTGTCACTTTCTGTTCCTCTTTTGCATGCTGTATTTTCAGTCTGATGAAGAGTTTGATGCACACTCTGGAAAACTGCACAAGACTAGCAACCTGTTGTCATGAAAATAGACACTGATGGCAAATATGCAGATAATCACAAAATGTTCGTTTTAAAATTCTTCTTTGAGAAAGATCAGGAGCTTAAGTTGCTTTAGATGGGGGGAAAAAACCCTCTCTCCCACTGCTTGCTAGTAACATTTCCAATTGGAATGATAGTACTATTGACACACATATGGTTTTTTATTTCTTTTTTTTGTACAGTACATCATTGCTGATGACTCCTTGCCATTCAAAAATTCAGGAATAATGATGATTCAAATGCTTTTTAAATAGGAAACCCCACAATATTAATGGAAATGAGGAAAGAATGAGAAGCCAACAAACAATTGAAGCACCAAAACCAGGAGACTGTGACTAGTAGGATGTCTGTTTTCATTTTTTTATTATTATTCTGTATTTTCCCCACTCTGTCATTTAAAAGAAGTACGAAGAAAATGTTAAAACATTACTTATTGACCTAGACCTTTGAATCCCAAATACTGGCAGTGTGCAACTTATTGAACAGCCTTGAAACTGATTTCCTGGAATTTCTGGGAAAATGCTTCAGCTCTAAGGGGTTTTTCTTGATTATTCTTTTTAAACTGACTGTGCTTAGGAAAGTTAAACAACCCCATTCAGAGAATACTTCAGGACTACCCAAAGCAATTAGCACAAACTTTGTGGTTTCCAGTTAAAACTCCTCATTCACATGAAAAATCTATCCCATTTTTGGCTTGAATAAAATAAAAACTTTTATGCTTTCGAGACTGCATTTGCAAAATAATTTCAAAGCTAGTGTGTAGGCTTCCAGATTGCTAATTGAAGACCAGTTTGTTTAGAATATGTCAATACCAATTAAATTTAAATTCCGTTTGGTATCATGTATTGGAAGTTGTTCTTTGTATGATCTGGAGCTTTCCTTGGATTCTGTAGTGGTAATGTGTGCTGCTTGAATGAGTTAACACTGCTGGCAGTTCAAGTAGAAAGAAAAACCTGAGGAGAAATTATGTTCAAGTGGGTAGCCACTTGCAATATGATACCAGTCTTGAAATTCCTAGAGCCAGATTAGTATGATCTGCTTTATTCCTGCAAATACAGACCTTGGGGCTTTCTTCATTGTCAAGTGAGTATGTTGAAGTCACAGTTCACTGCGGAGCCATGTGTGTTATGGATATTACATACTTCTAGCTTGAACAAGGAGGAAAAGAAATGAGAAGTGTGAATGTTTTTGTTTTCAGGCTAGCTTCTAATGTGGGGAGAGAGGCATTTTTATAGAGCATTTGGCACTCTTAGAAGAAAAACTAAAAAAAAAAAAAAATCTGCTTACATTCAGGAAGATTGGTATTTTATTTCCCCTTCTGTGTTTCTAAGAACATCTTAATTAAACAAGAAATCTTTCAAGCATTGCTGAAGCAATGCTGCAAAATTGTTATACCTGTTTTCTCTGAAACTATAACGCCTGTAGCAAATTTGTGAATTAAAAATGACTCACTCTCTACTTTTTATATGAGACTAGGATCATTTAAAAGGTTCTCAGTAAGGTGCATGTATGCATCACTATGTAATTTTAACTTTTCTGTATATTAGTTTATTATTATTACCCCCACTCTGTTTTGTCTTCTAATTATTGGGCACTCATTCCAATTGCTTTCACTAATGCAAACAGAAGGGAAACCAGGAGAGAAACCATGAGTCAACTGAAATAATTACTTTTCATGCTGGCAAGTTGAAATTGATTTATTCAGGTGCTATGTTTCTACATTTTTCTAGGATTATCTACTGCAAGTTTGATTCCATCATGGGGTTATAGATTTGTCTGACCTAATGTATAATTTGGAGCTGATTTTACACTGCATTTTTGGGATTTGTTGGAGGGTTGTTTCCAGCCTGCCTCCATCTGGAGGCAGGTGCTTGAGGATCTTGGAGTTCCTCTGAAACAGAAACTTTGGCTGGTACAAGACTGCCCTGGCACCAGGATTTTGTGATTTTTGCATGTCTTTAGTATTTCTGTGACCTTTCTGCTCAGCCACCTCTGAGGGTGGTAACCAACTTCCCTGTGAAGACAGTGGAAGGAAAGTGGGAAGAGACTGGCTGAAGCCTGACTTGTGAGCTGTGGAAGGCAGTATTACTCATGGTAGCTTTAGGCTGTCATGAGACTTTGGGCTGAACTTTACATACAGGTTTTAGTGCTCTGGAAAGTAGGTGGTTATAGTAATTGTGTCTTCAATCCTACTTCGTTTCTACAAATGGAATGTGGAAGTAAGGGATTTTTTAACTTCTCCCCAAGCTTGAGTAGATTTTGACTGTTGTCTAAAAAACTTAAAAACGTTAATGCATCTGGTTTAACATGACAAGCAGTTTTTCTTTACCTGGTTTTCCATGAGATAAGGTTAGGAGCAGGTTCCTTGGCAGCTGACCTGAATTGGCGCTTCTCTTGGTGCCTCTCTCTTCCCCTTTCCTCGGCATGAACCTGCCTGTTCCTGGTTTGCCAGTCCAGCCTGATAATCCAGCAGGAACCTATTCCTTGAGGTGCCACTTAGGTGGAAGGGAGGGCCAGGAGCAATGCTGTTGCTGCAGGGAGGCAGCGGGTCCAGCAGCGATCCTGGGAGTGCAGGGTTGATTCCTGATCTGAGAGAGCTCCAGATCCTTGGCTTTGAGGCTCAGGTGAGCATGAATCCGGGCACAGAGGGTGGAGGCCATAGTTGGTGTGCCACTAGGTAAGAGTGATGAATATTAAATCATGCCCCTAGGTGTTGCCTTCATCTGTTAACCTGTTGACTGGCAACCCTTTCAATTTTTTTTCCCATCAGACACGTCTGGGTAGCTTTCTAGGGCTTCAGAGTTAAGGCTGTGTTTTGCTTTAACTTGGGTTGACTGCCTGCTGTTGGTTAGAAAGGATGAAGTGCCCACTCCATTTCTCCAGGCTCCCTGCAGTTACAGCTGCAGCTAAAAGTTTGGAAATTCTCCAGAAATCTCCATCCACTTCTGGGAGAAGGATGCAATTTATTTCATTCTGAAACACTGTGTAATGCTTGTTGCCACCAGTCCTAGATGAAAACTAAAAAATTGTGCACTCTCATTTTCAGCCATATGCTGGTTTAACTAACTCAAATGCCAACATTCTCTGTAAGCCTCCTCTGTGTAAACCTCCTCATGTGTCCTGTGTTATGTCTCCTGTGGCGTCTTTGCCACTTTATTAATATCTGTTTTCAACTGCTCGAAAAGGTTATAATGTTACTTTAAAGGGTTTTGCATTTTTGTCCTTGTGACGTTATTTTTCTCCTGTGATTTCAAGTGGTAAAAGGTCAGAATTGGTAATCAAATCTACATTCCTTACTGGGCTGAACTCAGAACGTATGCTTCCCCTTTTACCAATTATTCTGTATCAGTCTGTTTGTAACTTTCCTTGGATAGCACGTGGAAACCTTTTATAAGCATGAGCGTGCTATAGTTAGTATGCCAGCAAGCTGGAAACATTTTTCCGGTTGTATTTTTTTTTCCTAAGCAGCCCTCCTTTAGGGTTAGACAAATAGGGAAGCAGTCTGTTAATGATATTACTAATTTCATGTGGAAAGACTTGAAAAGGACAGGCTAATGAACTAGCTGAAGTGAAAGTATTTAATTTTCTTTTTTATTCAAGATAACTTTGAGATCCTTCTGGATGATATTAGTCCTGTCTGAAGGTTTCTGTAGTGATTCATAAATTTGAAACCAGAGAGTATTTTTGTAAAAGCAAATCTGTAGTTTGGCACTGTAGCTTAATAAATCTTTTTTCATAAAAGACTGAAAGTGCTACCTCTTCTAGATGAATCATCCTAATTATATCTTTCCACTGTAATTGCACGTGTAGTATTATTAGGTGGCATTAAAGCTGTAAATGATAAACATCGCAGATTTATTCTTCAGATTGTGGTTTCAGGGCTCTGTTTCCTGCTTTCTTGGTCTTGACAATGTTGCGTGGAGGTAAAGTCTGCTGCTTCTAATCACATTTTTATTTTATGAGTTCCAGGTACCATTTGGTGCAAACCAGGTTGTAACTGTAACTCTTTGAACAGATAAATATTTTTCTTGGACTGATCAAGGAGGGATAGTGTTGTGCAACTAAAACTCCAGAGTTTATTAACAGCACAGTACAGAAATTGTGACTCTCTCTAGGACTTTTATATGTGACATTCCAGGTTTTTGAAGGTGTCTGAAGCGGACAAGTGATAGTAATTAAGATAATTTTGATAGTCTGATTAACAGAAATACGTGGTCAGGAACTTCTCTATGCAGCCACTCTGTGCTACCAGCACTGGTGTTACCATTAACATGTTACCACATTTGTGTTTACTAGAGCTGAGGGTTTTTTGTTGTTAGTGATTCTATTTATATATTTATTTATTTATTTATTAAATAAAAAAGAATCTTGCCGGCGGCTGCTATGGTCTTAAAAGTTTACTTTGTAGAAAATTAGACAGGAAACTTGTGTCATTTTCAGTACTGACCTTGAGCACGTAAATACACAAGCATCTGAATTTTACAGATTGCTCTTAGAAAACATTACTTTTTAAGAATATCTTTTCCTGGCTTAATGACCTGAATTTTTAGCATTGTGTTCTCCCAGGCCTAAGCTTTGAGTCAGATTTTATAGTTCAACAGCATTTAGAGCAGAATCCCTGTATTGAAATTCCATGGTGATCACATTGCGAACAGGGAAAGTGGATTTGAATGTACAGATTTGAAACTCCTTGCTCTTTTTGGCTTTGTTTGAGTAGGTTTGGATGTATCTAGGAGGAACTATAGAAAGATTCGTATTATCGTTCTCTATTGTGCAGGCAAACTAGAACCTGTGCTGTCAACTTAATTCATGGTTGAGTCATTCATGTCCAATTTGGGAAATAAAGGGGTTCTTTGGGAAGAGACAAACCTAGCCTAGAGAGGTTGCTGTACTTGTCAGTACAGTCTGGATTTTGTCTCTCTTTATTGGAGGGACAGAGAGCACGGTGATGCATCTGAGAGGTGTTTGTTGAGTTTGTGACAACCTAATCAATATTGGCAATACTCATTCATGTTAAATTCTGTTGTTAAACACCAAAGTTCATTTTGTTGTTTAATGCCAGAATTCATTAATGTTAAATATGTAATGTTAAAGATCGTTTTGCCCATAATTGTTCAAAGACAACATTTTTTTATTTAGTCCTTATAATATGCACTGGAGACTAACTCAGAGTTAGTTATCTCAGTGTTAATTGGAACATTAACTGTTCTACCAGACTCCTAAAAAAATGGAATCTGATCTTCAGCAGTGGTTGTAAAGGGTCTGTGAAGAAGGTGAGGGTAATGTCTGGGTAGATATAGCAGCATGCTTTTTGAATATGGCATTCTTAACTAATAACTTTGCTACAAAATTACAATTTTAGACTGTCCTCATCTGGAATCTTGTTGGAAGGTTAAAGCTGGCTCTAGATCTTTTAAGAGACAGGTTTTACAATATTGTCTGCTAGTGCTAAGTAAGGCATTATTTTAATGCTTCTGGGACACCTCAGAATAGATGCTTCCACTTTCTTACCCTTCCTGTTTAATTAATTTTTGTTGGTCATTAATTCTATGTTGATCCCTTTGTTCAAGAGATGGAAGGAGGACAAGACCAGTAGGATTTATTTAAATTACTTGTAATGTTCCCGTAGCCATCAATATAATAGCTGAATGCTTTGTGAAAGCTATGAAATTTGATGCAATAACCTCCCTGTTTTTAAATAAGGTTTGTGGGATTTAATACTTTCTCTCAGAGAATGCCTGCAAATGAGTAGCCGAATGCATGACAGAAAAAGAAAAATAGTGTTGAGAATAACACAGAGTAATGCATTTTGCAATCTCTCATGTTACAAATGCAAAGTGTCGGAGGTAATAGGAAACATGAAACTGTAGGTGCTTACAAGCTGTGGTTACAAACTTTGAAGTTTAGGGGAATGGCAATTTATCTTTTTTTGAAAAGTAGTCATTTTAAAATACCTAATTCTGATTAATGGGCTGGTACTGTGCTTCATTGCAGACAGTTATTCTCTCTTTTTGGGTCTACAGTGGGAAAACCTCTAGCTGAGAGCAGTGAAGAAGTAATCTTCCTCTTCACTGACTGCTGCACTTTATCTGTGGAAGAAACCCTTTGAGAACATGCTTTTATATGGTGCTCTTGATTTTTTTTTTTTTTTTGTG
>VZTI01005063.1:97613-214325 GCA_013397865.1 Struthidea cinerea | reverse complement strand
CCCCCCCCCCTTTTTTTTTTTTTTTTTTGTAGATTGTTTGGGTATTTTTGTCTGTTTGTTTTGTTTTGTTTTCGTTTTCTGTGCCAGTGAGTTTCTCTCAAGACCAATTCTAGCAACTCCCCCTCTTCCCGCTTTCCGAGCATCTTTCGGAGCCGTTCCGGGCTCTGCAGGCCGGGAGGGGCCAGGAGGTGGCGGTAGAGAACACGCCGGAGCCGCGGGCGCTGGCGCGGCTCGTCCCCCGCGGCCGCGGAGCGGCGGCCGGAGCGCGGTCCCCGGCCCTGTGCCAGCAGAGGGGTCCGCGCCCTCCCGCCCGCTACGGGAGCTCGTGTTGGAAATGCCGCGTGTAACGAGAGGTTTTTGGGTTGGATGGCTTTTTTTGGTTGTTTATTTTTTTTTTTAAGTTTGAGATTTTACTAACCCAAACTAGGGAGAAGAGAGGTAACATAGCAATGTGTGCATCTACATTTTAATAAACATATTCCTCCAAACCCAGAGTACAGCATAGACAGCAACTGGCTTATTTAAGGTTGTGTGAACTTTTCCTCTCCTAAATTCCCAATCTGTCCTCATCCATTCCTTATCTTGCAAAATTGGAATAACTTGGATTTTGTTTAACCAGCCATCCTCTTTTCCCATAGGTTTGTAGAAATTCATGAGCTGGAGGTGTGAAACTGGAGGAATGTTAAAAGTTAAGGAAAGCCCTTTAGCTTTATTGGAAAGCTGAAACAGTTGGGAGTTTGAATGAGCAATCGTAGCAGCAAAGTACCTCCTCTCCTCCCACTTCTGTCTTCATGCTGTCACGAAAATGTAAATTTTATTTGACCAATTTAGAAGCCTGTGCAACTAACTTGCGAGTACTAGTTCTCACACCCTGTCTTTCCCAAGCCCACAGCCTACTTGGCAAGGGCCATTCTGCACACTGTGGTACAGGTTGACATCCCTTGGCTGGTACATCAGGCCTGTGCCTGGTAACAGAGAGCACCACACTGTCCTGCTGATTTGACTTCTGTTGCCAGTCTAGAGATGGGGACAGGGAATCAGACACTGGTGGTGTAGGACTGCTGTTGTCTGCGGACAGGATGCCCACAGCCTTTCCAAGGGCCAGTGTGTCCCTGCACCTCCAAAATGTGGGGGGATTGGAGTTGACCTCCTCAGCCTTTGGTGGGTGAACTCTAAGGGGATCCCCTCTGGCTATCCAGATACATCTTAATTATCTTAACTCTGTGGGGCCACCTACACTAATTTTAGAGCATTTTACTTATCGCATTGTATGATTCAGTATTTTATAATCTATTCAAAAAACAGTGCAAACAAACAGTATCCTCAATGCGAACTTGAATAGAAGTGTTAGTTGTATATGTTGAGCCATTTTCTGTTTTGCTCCTGAGACTTTGGAAATAGTTTTCTATTCAAAATTATAATTAGAATAACTTGTTATTATTTAATAATGGTGATGTCTTATGTTTTCTGTCATCCCTATCTAGTGTTGAATTGCTTCCACAGAAGAACAAAGCAGTTCAGTTTTTGTAGTTTCCCTTTTCTGCTCCCTTCCTTCCATTTTGAAGTTCTGAAATGCTCTAAAGGGCTCTCCTGGAAAATCAATTTGCTGTTTGTGTTGGTTTAATGCTTAACACTCCCTGCATGTCCTTTGTACCCACAGCTGTGGAATGCTGTGCTGCAGTTGAATTTGTGCATTTTCTGACATGCAAAATACAGTGAGAAACTTCCTTATGAGGGGAAGGGAATTAGGCTTGTTTTCAGTGTTTAATTTTTTTGAAAGAACGTTTCAGGAGTAACAATTCAGTGCACAGAGATTTATGTCCAATCTTGTACAAGTGTTCTGATGTTGCAGTTTGATAATTAATTTTATATTCCACTTAGTAAACTTGCAACAACTTTGGATTTTAGAACAGAAGTGCTACTGCATTTAAATTGCTACCTGCCCCCTGTGTTAAGTGGAAACATGAAGTAGGAAGAAATAGAAGTTGGAGTGTGCTAAGTATTGTAAAAGTTAAGTGATATAGTTTATTTTCTTGATTGTTATTTCTGTTGTTTGTTTTCCACACTGTAGGGACGAGTGATTTATCATCCCAAAATCGTGTTAATTAATACTTGTTGTACTTTGTGTGGTACAGCAAGACTGAAAAGCTTTTTTGTGAACTTGCTGTTTATCTCTAATATGTCTTTTTAGGTGACTTGCTCGTGTAGAATTTACTTTGTCAGAAGGAGAAAAGGAAGCTCAGGGAGGCAGTGGGAATATTGCATAGATATTTTGAGCTGCAGTCACTACTTAGAATAAAAAAAATCTCCTAAGATTTTCTGGTGGCTTTCCCCCCCCCAGCCCCCCCCACCCCCAATTAAACTTGTTTCAGAAAGCAGAGAAATGATCTAACAGCTAACATTTTTTTTTTCGCTGTAGTTTCCAAACTTCCAAGTTTCTAGCAGTTTCTATATATGAACCTTGCTGATGATTTCACAAGGACCATCAACTACTTTGAAGTAGTTACCGTCCTTTTGAAATCCATACCAGAAATAGCAATAAGCAAGGAGACAACAGGAGAAGGAAACCTTGTAGTTGTTTGCGTGTGTCTTGGGATTAGCTGAGTACGTAACTGTGAGGAACAAATGCCTAGTGGCAAGGCTTTGAAGAATATTGTAAGAGACGTTAGTTAATTTAAATTGGAATTTAATTTGGCAATTGATAAGGGACATTTGCAACATGTTTATAATGAGGAAAACAAGCTTTCTTTACAAGTATGCCAAATTGCAAGTGGGAAATTAAAATCATTTTTAAAAAAAGTGAAGAAAACTGAATACTAACCGTGGCTCTGGTTGTAAATCCTTTAATGGATTTAGTGAAGTTGCTAAAAATGGGAGTCATACATTTAAGCTACTGGAAAGAATTCTGTGGGTCAGAGAAAGTCTCCTGATTGCTCCTAGGCACTATGAAACTTACAGGGTAGAAGTGAAGTCCATGACGGCAACACTGCCTCATAGAGAGGTCTTACCAGTGACAAATTTTGAACTGAGGGCTATTATCAGCTGCTAACAAAAAGGAAGAGTTTGCTTTTGAGATAAGACCGGAAAATTTCCAAAAACTCAGGTTGTGGAAGGGTGTGTGTGTGTGTCTGTGTATAAATGTACCGTAGACATTAGTTGGTTTCAGTACTGGCTGTTGTCATTGAAATGAGCGCTTTCTGAAATGACTTTTTCTTCTCTTGATGCTGGTACTTACTGTCTTTTTCAAGGGTTATATCAGGAGAAGATTTCACCCAGTGCATGCAAGATGTCATAAGGTATAAACAGAGCAAATGTGTGGTATTGGGATGCAGACCTGCATGCTAATCAGGGCAAGCCTGGACTTAGAAGGGCCGTGTTTGTGACCTCTGATGTGCCTGCAGGGAGACACTACACAGACTTGTGCAGGGTTTCGAACTAATCAGGTCTGTGCAATGATACCCCTAAAGCATTACTGTGTTGGAGTGAGCCTGCCAGGATGTTTCAGTCCACAAATACCTTGTCAGCATTGTCTAGTGGTGCTCTGGAGAAAAGCAGGTTCTGGCTGACAGCAATTATAAAATAGTTAATGAGGAGGGTGCAGCTCAAACTCAGACCTTGAGGGTAGAGTCCACTGTAATAGGATTTTCAAAGTATGTCAGAAGATATGAAATAAAAAGATATGCTATTGATAGAGGCTTTCATAGCAGCTAATCAAAGGAGGTAGTTACCATGAAGAGCAGCTGCTTATACAGAGTGCTTTCAAAGACAAATGAATAGGTCGAACTGTGCAGTGAAGGGCAGTGCTGCACTACCCTTTTAGAGGGGGAGGTGTCTCTAACACGTTAACAGTCCTTCTGGGGTCAGAGAGTGAAAAAAAAGTATTAAACCAAGGATGGCCTACTTTAGTAATTTTCACTATGTTCACATGCCATGCCGTTCTGAGACTTTGATGTGTACTGGCTGTGGACTGATAGATAGCTGGGTAGCATTGTACTGGAGACACACTCCATAAAGTGCAAGGAGCAAAATATTTACCATGTTTTCATGTATTCAGATTTGGAATACCCTTCAAAGTGCTTTGATAATATGGGGAGAGGAGTGAAGAAACAACTCAGGTTACCTTTGTGTATTCAATCGTTTTATTTTTTTTACATGACATGGATAACTTTTTGTTTTGTTTTGTTTTTAAAATGTTTTATGATAGGTCCCACCTTTCTGATTGCTGTAAACTGACTTGCTGGAGTCTCTTCTCATTATTAGTGAGATGAGTCTCAGTCTGACAACTGAATATGAGAAAGTTTTGTTTCCCATAAACCTGGGGACAGAGTGTAGTTATTGTACTCACACATCTGTGTGTTTCAAAGCCTTAGCAGCAAAGTGACTGACTTTGAGGAGGGGAACACTGAGAGACTTTTAGCCCTTGCAGGGAGATTTCGTGGCAGCATTTGCTGTGCTGCTGGTCCTCTTGTAGTCACCAGTGCTATCTTCAAGTCTGCTGAAAACAGGTTGCACTAATTTTAATGAGACGTAAGTTAAATGGGCCAAAGTTATACCTGAAACCAGTTGTGGAACACTTGTAGACCTGTCCCCAATCTCCTAGAAAATTAAGTCTACAGTACTTGTAGAGCACTCTTTTCCTGTGGTGCCTGCAGTCCCAAAGGAGCCATAGTTCAGAGTTACATTTTTAGTGAAGTATGGTTGCAGATCTTGTTAACCATTGGAGTTCAGCTGTGCAGCAGCAATGAGAAGCAGCAATTGATGATGGTGTCTGTTCAGAGCAATGATAACTTGACACAGCTGAGGAGAAAGGCCCAGAGCAGGGTGGTGCAGTGTAGAAGAGTTACCTTTTGTACGTTTGGTGGCGGGGTGTCCATGCATCTGTCACTTCAACTACTCTTTCAGGGCAAAAAAGTAATTTGTTGTTCTTGAGAAAATATTTTCAACCTAGCTACAAAATTATTGTCACTACGGTGACTCTGTAGGTGAAAGCCTTGACTGCCTAAAGTTGGCTTTAATTTCTGGGGTATCTACTGTTTTACTTGCCAAACATATCCAAGGGAGTGTACATTGAAGTTTATAATGCAGTCTCTATAATGCAGAATTACTCTATTCTGTGACTGGTTGTGTTGCGTTCTTCTGTGGTTAGGACAGTGCCTGCATTGGTGGAGCGTGCCGTCTAGTTGGTTTTCTTCAAAGGAGAAGAAATCAATGGAATTAGGAGGGAAATGGTCGCCATCTGCAGATAAGAATTTCTTACAAGAATTTCTTTCAGATATTTGTTGAATGTAGCAGAACATGTTAACAGATGGAAATACCAGGCCCATTTCAATGGTGGCTGATAGCATGCCTCAGCATAAGAAGGAATTCTTGAAATTCTTCTGCTAGTCACTGTGAAAATATAAAGAAAAAAATGGTGCTTAGTGGCCAAGAAACACAAAGTTGACCTTCTGTTACTTGTACTTTGACCTGTTATATAAACCATTTGATTGTACTAGGAAATGAAGTAAAGTTTTTTAAAACTTTATCCCAGAGAGACTAGACATGTTCCAAAGACAATCTTTAAGGATTGTCAGCAATATTTGTTTTTGTCACCTGGCATAGGAAGCAATATAATGAAATAGCTGGAAACTATGTATCTTTTCTGCGATCTGTTATGTCTCAGACCACGGAAATATCAAGAGATTTGTGTTAATGTTACTACCCTTTGAAAAGGGCAAGTGATCTACTTAAAATTTAAAACATTGAGCCTACAATGTTTTTGAACTTGGACCAAGAATCATGTGCAGTTGACACTCTAACGCACAGGAGATACTTTCCTGTATACAAACTAATAGAAAATAGGAATTAGTGGTTTTTTTCAGTAAATAAAAATTTCGTATACTACACAGTACAGCAAAACATGCTACAAAGTAGGAAACATTTCATTGTGATTTACAGGAGATGATTTTTTGGTCAGTTTTAAGTACATGGCAATGTCGAGGTTCGCAATAAGCCGTATGCACTCTGGAATTGAAAGACTTTATCATTAGACAGTTCAGACACCAGTTACTTTTGCATTTGATAGGAGACCTTCCAGTTGCAGCTTTTAACCATTTTTGAAATGCAAATAAAGCGGGAATGAATAGAAACTTTGATGATTGACCGAATACTACTTCATAGTATTATGGTGCGCTAATGTTAGGATCTTAGGTGCTCAGTTTTTGGGTACTGCAGAGACTGCTTGCTGTGTTACCTGAGAGGTGAAACAGATGATTGAATCACAAATGTAAGTGTCATGCTATATTTTCAAGGTAAGACAAAAAGAGGGGAGAAAGCTAATTAACAAAATAATAATAAAAAAATTATGTAAACTGAAGTCATAGCTTGATTCCACAGCAAGCAAGCAAAGTCCAACAAACCTACTGTGGCCTTATTCAGTCACTTCCTCTGAACAATTTATTTTAGATTCATTATTGAAGAGCTGAAATCTGATACACCTCTAGATAGGGAGATTTGGAGTGATATCGGAAGACTCACTAAAAAGTTCATCCAACCTAGGAAAACTTTTGTCTTGGGAAATAACTTTGTGTTCTGTATTTGAATACTAGTTATTATAACTTGTCATGTACTTTTCTACCCTGAATGCATCAGTCAAACATTTTTGTAAGTACATTGGAACAGACTGCAGAAATTTTAATCTATAGATTAAAGCTGAGCTTTACATTGTTGATTTAAGTTGTATCTTGGAACAGATTTTTTTTTTCTTCATCTTTAGAACAAAACAAAAACCCCTAAACCCTATATGAATTCAAACACCTCAACAGTTGCGTTTATCGCTGTAGACTGCACATCTTTACCATCTTCAGATATGTAGATGTTAAGCTAGAAAAATGACATTCCCTTGGTACCTTCATTTAGTAAAATCCCCTTTTTTCCCCTTGTGTTTGCTCTTGCCCCTTGCTCAGCCCCTCCCCCAAATTGGTTTCTATTCATTAAGATAATATGTAGAATTAATCACTGTATGCAGATTTGCAGAGAGCATTCTGCCTGTGATGAAGCAGTGGACATTCTTCATGTAGAAAAAAGTGAAGGAGAAGGACACCTGGAAAGAAATTTACTTACCGTTTTAAAATCAAGTTTTGTATTCAAGTCATCTTCAAACTGGGTTGAGGTTCTTAATCGTTCCCTCTGAATTTTATTTAATTATGTTAATCAAGGAATAGCTGAAGAGTAGCTAACTATTAAGCTATTCCTAATAGCTATTCTATTAATAGCTATGGGCTAACATAGCAGTTAGCTCACTGATTTCTTTTTTCCTTGCCAAACTATGTCTCTTTTCCCTTGCTTCTCTTGCACTGTATACAGCTGATCCCACTGACTGAAGATGCTAACAGGGAGTAAAGCATTTCCCACCACTTATTCATAACACTGGTATAATGATATATTTGTTTTATGCAATATGCTTCTAGCTATGTTTAACTTTCCCCTATTTTTAGAGATAGTGCTTAGAACATTTTAAATGAGCTTAGAATCAGATTTCTTCCTTTAACATTGTGTAACTGAACCCTTTAAAATTAGCAGGATATGTTCCAATAGAATTGAAACACCTGTGGCAATTGCCTGAGTGTGTAGACATACTTATCTCTCTCTAACTACAAAAGATATAGGTCAGAAATGTACTTAAATACACCACGTCCATGATTCATGTGCCTGTTATAAAATGGAGAAAACAGAGAAATGTTATTGATTGTCCTCTCAAATAATGGATTTTCTCATATTTTTCAGTCTTTTGTTACCTTGTTGTTTAGTGAGTCAGATTCTTTTTTTCTGCTCAAGTTAAAATCTTAAGAGTTTGAAGAATAATCTCTCAGTATGCCATTAATGGGCTTGTTCTTGGTAAGGATGCTTTAAAAATGCATTTTTAAAATTCATGGAATCTTAAATACAGCATTGCTGCTGTTCAACCCATCATTTACCAGGAGTTAGGGAACTTCACACATTCTGTCACCCGTGCAGTTAAGCCTTTTGATACTTGGCTTATCTGAGCAAGGAAGTTGTCTGTTTCCATTTGTAAGATAGCTGTGACTAAAGGTGGTCTTTTGGGGAAAGCTTAAAAGTTCCTTGCATTAGGAAGGGTGGCATCCTTCCACACAGATGTAATATTTGCTGAAAGGAATTAATATGTGCTTCTGGTGGAATTCTCAGCTAGGCTGAAGTCTACCTATTCTCATGATGGATTAAAGAAGAGCCAGGGAGACTAGTCTGGCTGCTATTTATCACAGCTGGGTGAATACAATCTCCAGCTGTTAGTTCCACCTTCCAACTCAAATCCTTTAGTTTTACCTGTCTGCTCTTTCACTAAGTCTATGAAATATAGACTAAATAAGTAGTTAGCCTGTTTTATTTTTTGAAAAGAAAATCTGGCATGGGGAACACCCACACCTTTTTTGTTCTTGTTGCATAGATTAGGAAATGAAATTTAAGTGATTTAAGGGCCAGTGATGAAAGCAGGATGGGCAGTCTACAATGCAGGTGTAGCATTGGGAGTATTGGGAGACAAGTATGGGAGGCAATGCATGTAGTATTGGGAGACAAGTATGCTGAAGTCAGGCTGCCTTCCTCACTGTCTCTTCCTGGAGACATCTACTCCCAGTGATTATATTCTGGATGATTTTACTGTTCCGTACTTGCCTCTACAGGGCTTGTGTTTTTTCCTTAATGAAGAGCATGAAAGAACTTGTAGGGCTACAAAAGGAAAGATTTATATTGTTTGTAAGTAGATCTTTCCTCTTTATAATGTCAACAAATTCAACATAGGAAGTTTTATGGGAGTAGGAAATTTACTGGGGACGTGGTGGAACTGGTGGAGGGGGATCCTGAAGGAAGTTTTCAGTTCTCGTTGTGTAATAAAAACTTGTTGCTTGTACGTACTGTGTGTTGCTGCCAGAGGGGGAGGGTTTTGACTTCTGTTCTAGTAATTTGTGTAGTTTCTCTGATGCCAGTGGAAGGATGAGTGGCCCTGTCCTCAGACAATTTTTTAGGGACAGCGTCTACTTATTCACCAGAACTAATGCAGCTTTAGCATAGATCTTGACAGGCTTGAATGCTTGTCAGTGTTGTTTTCCTTTTATTCAAATTTGGCACCTAATGCATTCAAAGACATGCTGGCAGATCACCTAATTGAGAGTTTTGTATTTGCTTGGTTAGAAAGATTTGCTGAAATAGGATATGCTTGACAGATTGGTTGCAGACCTCCTAGGGGGAGAGATGCCATTATTAGTGGTTTAAATGCCAAGTTGTAGGAGTGCATAGCATAGTTGTAAATATGGATATATTTCCATCGCATCTCAGATTAAAAACTATTTAAGCTGTGATCTCAGAAACTAAAAAATAAGATATTGGCACTTTTCTGATAAAACGGGCTACATAATTATTTAGATCTGTAGTCATTGTTAAGTTTAACCTGTGTTATTTCCATTAGGGCATTTTGTGCTCTGGATAAGTATTGTGAACTGGGAATCAGAAGTTATAGATGTAAGGATTTTAATGACTTTGTTCACGGTCTGCTGGCACACAAAATGTCATCTAAATTTATCTGATTGCTTCTCAGTTTTGTGGCTTCAAGGAAGTAGAGTTGATTGAGGAATAAGATAAGAACTCTGGGAAAGCACCTTTGTAAGGCAAACCTGCTGTTTGTGCAGACTGCAGGTATTCCACTTTTGCTACGTAGTCTCAAAGGAGAATTGGTGCGTGATGCTCAGCTTGACAGCCAATTATGCACTCTTGTGGGACTGCTAAGTGAAACTGGCTAATTGATAACAAGTCTACTTATTCTTGCTTATACTTTACAGTTTCTTTGTAATAACTATTGCAAGAGGTTTAGGACATGTCATAGTCTTAATGAATGTAGATAAATAAAAAAGTACTTGCAGTCTTGCTTTGGCTCCAGAAAGTAATTTTTCAGCGGTCATGATGTAGGAACAGGGTGTAGAAAGCTACTTTGTAGAAGTCTGAGACTTATTTTTAATAAACAAAAAAAAAACTAGACAAAGCTGCTGTGAGTTTCTGTGAAATTTACTTGCAGTAAATTATCATGAAGGCTTTATTTCTGTGATTCAGGTAATGAGATATTGGGCTTTTTAGTTTGAGCTCACAAGTGCTTATGTGGTCCTGGTTCAGTAGTCAAAGCGGTGACACATGATGGGGAGAATGAGATAATGCAACATCCCGGAATGGCTAATCCAAGTTTATGTTCAATTGCAAAAGAATGAAAGAACAAATACACAAAGAGAGGCTGAATCATTATCTTGGTTTTGTAAATAACCCTTTCCCAGAAGCCATATTAACATGGTCACACATGAGGCATTTGTGTTGGAGTTCCCATGTTGTTTTAGATTTTAAGGGATAAGTGAATGAATCTTGCTGTCACCTTCATGACTGGGAATGCTAAATTATAAATAAAAATGCTGCTTGCAGAAACAAAGCCATTTGCATGCTAGTGGATAATGAGATGTCCAACTTTGTTATAAACTTTTATCATACATTAAATCAGTATTCAAATACATATTAGATTTTTCATATGCCACCTACCATGAACTATTAAAACCTGATGGTTCTCCTGTAGTTTTCTCCGTTTTGAGCCTAGAAGGAGGAAACAATTAATGATCATGCGGTGTCAAAAAGTCCAAGGCAGTTGCAGAACGGTTATCTGTGCACATATTTAGAGAGTGAAGAGTAGATAGTGTTGACTCACAGACAGCATAATTGCCTCACACATTTCTTTTCTTTTTTATTCCCTCAGGCCTTGCAAAATTGTTTTGTATCTTGAAACATGTTTAATGGAGCTATTAGGAAGTAATGCCTTATGTTTAGGAGCTGCACTGCTATCATGGGATACCACCAATGAACCAAAATCACTGAGATCATAGTACAGTTCTGAATATTTAAAAACAACTTCTAAGAGCGTATTTTTTTTTTTAATTGAGATGATTTAATATACAGAAGATCTTATTGTGACAAAATGTAAGTTTGAGACTTCCTGGATTAATTTAGGCTGTTGAAAGCACAGATTTTTTAATTTTAAAGTATTCTGGCTGTCACAGTTGAATTAATACTTCAGTTATTGCATGTGGTTAGACCTAATAAACTGTGGTGGTAGTAATAGATACAGTGTTCTTCATTGTTTATGTAATTTTGGAAGATGAAAAGAAATTCGGAATATTTACCTCTTAAGTAACAAAGGCTACTGTGGGATACATTTGATATGCAACTGTTCCTCTAGAAGTGACAGAATATGAATGGGTTAGGCTGTTTAAAGGTTCATGGTGATTTCTGTTTTGGAGGGTTTGTGTTGTCCTGACTGAGTTTGTTTTCAGTACCCAGGTAGGGAAGTGAAGGTCAGCAGAGTTTTTCTTTCTAAGTAGGCTTGGATGAAAAATACATAAGGTTTCTACCCATTTTTTTGTCATCTGAAGGGCTGAGGGGTGGTGCAGTGCCAGAGGGCCATGTCCCTGCATTCTCCTGTGCTTTCCTCAGATCAAAGGAGTAGTAAAAGAAGGGGTTTTATCCTCTTCCTTCTTAGCAGTGGTTTGTGTCCAACTTCCCTGTGTAGCAAAAGGTGTAGGTATTTGAGCAAGTTGTCACAGGCTGAGGTAGGGCATGAACTTCAAGCCTGCCGATGACTGTAGCAATTTTATACCTTGTGTATCCTGCGGTGCATGTGGAAACAACCTAGTGCCTAAGTTATGTTAAAACAGGATTTAAGGGATAGTCAAGGAAGCAGGAAGAGAAGGGCTGGCAACTGTTTCTTTCTTTGTAATGTAGCACGAGGTTGAAGCTGAGCCACTGAGTAACAGCAGCAAGGGATGAGAGACTGTCCCTGTTGTTCCTGATTCCGAGTAGTGGGTAGTGTCTGTATCCCCAATTACTTCTGCTGTCAACTGAACTGGAGGTTATTTGAAATTTGTTTTAAAAACAGGACACTTTGGACCCTTCCATAATCAAATACAAAATGATATTGCCTTTGCAGTCTACTAAGGAAATGGTTTGGAGGGCTGTAAGGCAGAATAACCTGGATAAAATATCTTTAAAGTTCTCTGGGATGCATTGAATATAGGGGGAGAAAAATCGTTTGAGTTTGTGGTAGTTATAGGTATCTATAGAAAGACTCATGAGTGCGTTCTTGTACTGAAAATATGCAGACATGAGGTGTTTTTTAGATTACAAGATTGGCTTGTAGAACACTGAGAAAAGAATCAAGAGATCACACATGTAGTTCCTAGGTGCCTGTAATCTGCCCTGTAACTGGTCAGTGTGTTACGAAAAGCTAACTCTAGGAGCTCTGCTTCCTCATATGTAAGAAAATGCAAGTTGTGGAGAAATAAGTGTGGTGGTGGTAGCAGAAATGTGTGACTTAAAATCAGACTCATGAGCAACCTGTAACATGTATGAAAGGTTTGGTGTTAGAGTGTCTTGGTGCAGCTATATTTAGGATGTAAATTCAAACCTCTCAGAAGATAATTTAAAATGGCCTTGTATCTGGACAGTATTTCATTTGGGGATCTGCTTTCAGAGTGTAAATTCAAATATTTCTGTCATGCTTCTCATGCTATTTTTCCATCAGGTTATTGAAAGATGATTTTGACTGTTTCTTGGAAGAGCCTACACTGTGCTTAGCTGTCATGATTTTTTTTTTTCTTGTTTTGTTTTGTTATCCCCCTGATTGACAGTTTAAACTTTCAGAACAGTTGAAGACAAACTTTTCAGGGGACCTTTCTGAGCCAGGATGAGTTACTAGATTAATTTGACTGCCATCAGGTACCAAATCTGTTTCACCAGGGTGTGTACATTTGACTGTTGTAGGAAAAATCAGGTTTATTTTCTTCAGAAGGTCTTTTAATACTTAGGAGTTATGGTACTGCCAGTAGGAAAAGTTTAGAAAACTGTTTTTCTACATAGAAACTTAACCTAACTTCAGAGAACAATAGCAAATTGAATGATTTTTCATTGCCATTTGTTAACGTCATCCTCCCCTACTTTACTGATCTCCAGTCAGTTTTATGTTGCCTATGTGAAGTCAGTGCCTTCTGCTTTATCTTAGTTGACACTTTACCAAAACTACTGACTAGTAGCTGAGATGACTGTTGTTTTCCAGTCATGAAAATGTAATGGGACATGCATTTGTATAATAGGTGTTTGAATTCTGCTGAGGACTTGTGAAATTTGGAGAGTGTTCCCCTGTTTTGCCTTGAACCTACGGTTGACTATGGTATCTGTTGTGAAAGGAATATTTCTGAATGATTTGAAGATGTGCTAGCAGGCAGATAGTGAGTGAAAATTTGCCATTGAAGTGGTCAGAAGTTTAGTTTATGTTCAGGATCCTGAAAAGCATCAAGACTTACAATGCTTTGACTTGCTGGTATACTTCTCTACTTTTCTGCTTTCTGGTTCTTTACAGTTGAAATATTTTGTGTGCTTTAAGAGTTTACATTTCTGTTTTAAATGATTTCAAATGTTAGTGGATGCTTTCACACGTAAGAAGTGCAACATTAGGTGCTGTATCTGATGCAATGGTACTATGTGCGAGGGAGGTAATGAAACACTGAAGAGGTGCTCAGCATTCCATGTATATTTACCTAACCTGTCTGTGTGACTGCTGCATGTTTCAAGGGAGTCATCTGTCTGAAGTCTGACTCCTCCAGTGAGCTTTTGGGGTGAGGGAAGTGGTCTATGTCGTTAACCTTTGATTCTATGTATTGCACCTGATATAACAAGGCAATTAAGTTATTGACAATGCTTTTTTAATGTCAAAGTTGTATGCCACTCAGAAACAAACCCCCTTTGTTTGGGGATATAGATATGTGTCTCTGCAAACTAGTTCAAGACTGGCAGTACGCAGATCTATTCAGTCTGTAGGAACTTAGGGAAATCCTGGAGGGGGCATGCTGGCATTATTCTGCACTTGGCCAACAGGAGGTAAATAACAGTTAGAAGGAAGAGTGGTTTTATAGTCATAAAAAGCAGTGGTGGTAATTTTCATGCTATGTGTAACAGAAGGTGTTTAATTAGGTTGCAAGTTTGCAGTGGGGTTTTTCGGCAATTTGTTTCTCATCAAGTCATAAATCCCTTTCTTCATATAAAAATAAAACTATTTTAGTTTGTGGTTCAATGAACTACAGTTTATGCAACAACAAACCCATCTTGTTTTACTTATATCTGAATGACAATATAGAATTTTCTCCATCCATCCTGGATTACCAGTATTGGGATATCTGATTCATACCAGGTATATATTGTGGTACAGGAGTTGTGTGTGGCCTGTTTGTGTGAGCAGATAAGTGGCACATACCGGAAAGGTGCATTGTCACAGGGACCTGCCTCTTAAGCAAACACAGCTCTTACTTTACTAGTAAAATACAGATCTTTTGTTTACATTCACATTTTAAGCACAAAATATGTGTTATAAATAAAGCTAAGTGAAGGTGATAGGTTGGTTAGTAGAATTTCTCTTATGTTGTGGAATGCACTTGTTTTTGCAAAATTTAATGTCTTTCATTTGGAGTTTGTCTGGCAAAATTTTCAGCTTTTGGGTATCAAAATGACTTTGGAAAGGAAAAAGAATTGATAAATTGCTTTTTTGCAGATTGTACTTTCTGTCCTGTGACTTAAGTTAATGGATTACCTGGTTAATAAAGTTACCTAGTGACTTACCCTGGCGTTGCTGTTGACCGTGAGTGGGAAGGGAACAGGTTAAGTGACAGCCATCATGCGAGATCCTCTGCTCCATGGGCTAGTGTTGATGTTTGGTACTTTTCCATTAGCTGGAAGCGCAGATATGGCTGTCATAACGCTGAATGCTTGACTCTACATTTTTATCTCCATGATAGTAAAGTGCCTCAGAGAATAGAAACAAGTACAGTGCTTTGTGAAGTGTGTCTTGCACAGTGTATCCCTGACCTTATTGTGTAGGAGTCCCTGAATCTGAGCCAGCCCACTCGTCGGATGGTTTCCCTGAGCTGTGGCTGTACTAAGGTTTGCTTTGTATAAGGCGGGATTTGCGTGAAGCACTACTGAGTAGTGGGATGAAATCTGGATGGTTTTGACCAAGTGCTTAACATTTCTCTACTCACAGTTACCTAATTTAAGTAACTTCCTTTCTTTAAAGGTTTTTTCTTCTTTTAAATTTTGTATTTGCTTGCTTCTCTTCTGAGTAGCTTTGTCACTAAAAACGTCAGGAGAAATACAGTGATGAAAATTTTCTAATTTCTGCATGCAATGTCAAGAATAGCTGTGTACTTTGTTTCTAAATTTGAAATTATAAGCAAAGATATAAGCTAGTATTTTAGGAAAGAAAGGATATGGTAGTTTTATTTTGCTCCCTATCCCATGCACATCTCCTGGTGTTCATTTTTGTTGTGAGCCGAGGGCAGAGATATTGACTGTAATCAATTCACCTTCTCTTATTTCTTCTCCTCTGTGTCACAGTTTTTTCCCTGTGACCTGTGCCCTTACAGTTCTATAGATGAATGTAAATATCTTATTGAGCAACCTCTGTAAGATGAAGTATTCCCTTATTTCTAGCTCTTTCCTTTACCACTTCCACCATGCCTTGTTAAAAAAAAAAAAAAAGAGATAAAACCCAAGCCTGTGACACAGAGCAGAAACAGGAATCTATAAATAACTGTTAATAAATGTCTCTGGCTGAGCAATGCAAAATTGTTAAATGTCAAAGGATTTTTCCTTTCACCTTTGGTGTAATCTTAGTGGTTATCTGTAGCGAGTATTTTTTTCATATTGAAAACAGTTTCTAAACTGGAACGTGTCAGTTTATAGGGGCTTTGTATCACCTCATTAGAAAAGCAGGAATGCTTCTGAGGGGAAAGGAAATATGAAGAATCCCAGATGCAGTCAAAGCTAGGAACAAGTTTTCTAACTTTAAGAGATATAGAAGAGAATTCTTACAAGCTGCAAGGATGCAGAGAAGTGTTCCCTTCCTGCTGAAGATTTGCTGGCTGAAGAGGCTGATGCTGTAGCTGCTTGTAACTGCTGCCATGCAGCGGTGATGCCCACGTGCCCTCTGCCTCCCATCGCTGCACATTCGCTCTTGCCCATTTGTCCAAATCAGTTGTGCAAACGGGGTTTGCCCCCCAAAGTCACTGCTTTATTTTTAGTTGGTAACTAACTTATGTAAGGAATTCAAAACAGCATTCTTTCATAAATGGTCTGCCTTATTTGAAGGGTTGGGGGAAGGAAGAAAAAGAGGAGGATTTAGGAATCTTGTGATGATGTCTCCCAGCACGTCAGCATGTGTGGCCCATACCGGCTAGTGTGGGGTACAGCTGCCAGTTGATGTGCTGTCTCTAGTCCTGTTGGATGGGATAGGATGTGATTGATTTGGAGAGGTGGAGGGGGTGTTGTTCTATTTTTCGAATATTGGAGAAATCCTTCTTTTTAGTGCAAGGCTGTGTAATTTCCTGGTTTCCCAAGGAAGGCTCTAACTTGAGATTTGGTGATCTCTGACCGCTGTGAAGAGAGGCTGCTCGCTTGATACCACGAGGAGTAGATGCATAGATTCTGCCTCCTTCTTTGTGTGTGTGCCTGTGATTGATGTTTTTCATTGCTGATCCTGACAAGTGGCACCATTGCTCTGAGGTGAGGTAGAGAGAAATTGTCAGATTGCTTAAATCCCTATGAAGGCTGACAGCAGAGCTGTGGTGGAGGAAGAGAGAATACAAATAACTGTGAGGCTGATTTCCACCCCCTCCTCCCCTTCCTTCTGCCCAGCCCGTGTCTTTTTGAGTATGAGGGTAACACAAGGCAGTTCCACGTGGGAAAGTTAAGGAATTAATGTGCCATATCTCAGTGTTACTGTACTGGGGCTAAACAGATGGTGTAATTAGCCTACAGCGGTGAAGAGCTATTTTTCTGATAAGATAAAAGGAAGTAGTTGTAGGTGGTAGAAGAAGAGTCTCTTGAATTTGCAGGGCTTTCAAGGTTTTTATACAAATGTATGAAGTGTATGGGTCTTATAGGTCCTTTCCAACTGCAGTTGTTTTTTCTTTATATTTTTGTTTGTTGAGAGGCTTATAAGGGAAAAAATATTTTGCTGAATTATTTTTCAAGACTTTCACCAAGCTCATCTGGAAGAGTGAAGGAATGAAAAACAGACATTCTCCTCTCTTGGTTAGTGGTGATTGTATCTCCTTGAAGTGATGGGGAAAAAAAATCTTCCTTCCTTGATGAGCACTTGGGAGGCTGTTGGAGGATGATGAGGCTCTGTAGGAGGTCTGCTCTTGACTGACCCCTACATGTTCTGGGTTTTGAACTTGTTTGCTTTTCATCTCTGTTTCTGTCTTATTTTTGGTTGGGATATTTTAAAAAGACAGGAGCAATTATAAATAACATTTAGAAGAAATAAACAAGATTAAATATGGCTTGCACAATTTGAAAAAGAAAGCATCTAAATGAGAACAGTGGAAAAATGAAAGAATGGCATCAGGAAGAGAGGAAAAATGGTTATACTGAGAGAAATACTGAGAGAAATGGATCATGATCCAGTTGTTGTTCTTTAGTTTGTTTGCTTATGAAAAGATAATGGGCATACTTGCTTTTTAATCCCAGGTCTTCATGTTTTGACTCTGAATCAGTAGGATCTCTTCTATCAATGGCTTAGTCATTCTGATTTCTTGACAGTTTGGTTAAGAATGGCTTCTTAGATATATTTGATAAAAAACCTGGCATTGGTGAGTAGAAAAAATGGCAAAACCTTTTGCGCTGAAGTGGTTTTTTGTGTTGGNGTGAAAAACTTTTTGCGTTGAAGTGGTTTTTTTTTTTTTTTTTTTTTTTTTTTTTTTTTTTTTTTTTTTTTTTTGTTTTTTGTTTTTTGTTTTTTTTTTTTCTGATATTTTTCTTACTTTTTCCCAGGAAGCAGTTAGGTTTGGTACATTGGTTTTATTTGCCTTTGCTGACAGAGGCTGCTTTCTGTTGTGCAGTGGTGGCTTCTGCCTGCATTCAGAGGATCTAATTTCTCTGTTTACTTGAAGGAGAGAGTATATAAAGCTTCCCAATATGCTGGGATCTTTTCCTTTTCATCAAAAAGACCCCAAACATCCCTCAAATCTAAATTTGACCCTTATTTCACAAACCTTGTTTTTGCATCCTCTTTCCTGGGAGAGGAGGTGTTTGGGGAGGGCTGTGTTTTGTTGTCTGTATTAAAATACTGCTTCAGGAATATCTGCTATATTCTGCCCCCCACTTCTCTCCCCACCACCACCACCCTTGCCCCAACTTGTATTTTGAAGGACACCAGACGGTAGCGATAATCACGAGGTGATTATAAATCACAAGGTGACTTATACACTTCCTTCAAAGAATGTACCTACATCCAAAGGGAAGGGGAACAGGAGGGGGAGGATAAAAATATTAAAGGAATGCAAAAGTCTTATCCTAAACATTGTGTAGTTGTTCATGGAACCATTAGGGCACTAGTTTATACAGTGTGGCTTTTGGTAGTTTGTTTTTGGGTTTGTTTTTTTTTCGGGGGGTGGGGGGGTGTTGGTTGCTTTTTCTAAAAAGATTTAGTAGATTTTCCATTAAAAGTGGTTGAGAAAGCATGGTGATAAGTGATTTTCATGAAGTTCCTACATGATGAACATCAGTTGGGTGTCCATTTTGTGAGCACGGCTCATAACTTCTTTTTGGCGATTGATGCTGTTACAGAGCTTCCCAAGGTCATAATCTCATTTCCTCTTGCAGCCGCGGGGAATGAGCACACCTGAGTGGACACAACCTCTCGGCACCACTTACTAAGAATGTTTCATCTAGTTCTGAGTGCTCCCAGACAGGCAAAGGGGCCAAAGGATCCCAGCAGCAGCCTTCAGGCTGAACTGCTGCCCCTCGCTCTCACTGGTGCCAGCTGCCTACTTCCCTTGGCTTGGCTGTGTTCCCTGAACACTTTGCTCCTGGGCAGGTGTGGCAGATTAGAGCACTCCAAGGAAATGGAAGAAGACTTTTAAATTTACCACTTGTCTGTACTTTGACTCCATTATTCCTTCAAAAAGGACTATGGATAAAGCTAATTGAGGAGGGGGAAAAGGATAAGAATGATATTTCAGGAGGGGGGAAAAAAAGCACATTTTCAAGGAATTATGTACAAAGTAATAGTATGTTAAGGATATTTCTGAAAGTTCACTTAATTCCTGCCGTTCAAAAAGGTTTTAACACTGTAGCTGACATTTAGGTACCTAGTTTTAATCAAAGAGAGAGATGGTTGGATTTAGATTAAATATCATTCCTGTCAGCTCCTCTTTTGGTTTGAGTCTGTGTGTGTGCATAAATACATATGTGGGTGCATATCTATTTTTTTAATATGCATACTTTGCTCTGTGTGTTGTACATATAAAACTAATTTTATGTGAATACAAATCAGGTGTGGGAGGATGTAAATTTCTTCTACCTTTCTTTTGTGAGGATAGAAACTTGAGAAACAGTGATTATGTTCACTTTCATTTGTAAAAAAGTCTACTGGAAGATTAAAAGATGTATTTATTGCATCTTCTTCTGGCATTGAGAAGGATGAATAGCAGAGTTGTTCCCTGTCAGGTATTATCCTAAGAAGTTATGGTGAATTTCAGGGAGTTCATCTGTGCCCCCCACTTCATCAGTATTGGAAACACTCTGTTCTTAAACTACAGAACAAATTCAGAATGCTTATTATTTTTTTCCTGGATATGGATTAGTTTATAAAAATTTGTGTCCCTCTTTCAGTTATTGAATTTTATTTTCTACTGCCCTAATATGTGTAATTGTTTCAAGTGAAGATTTTTATGAATAAAAACATGTTTTTAATTGACAAGTCTGTCAGTTTTGAATCCCTTTTAGATTGGGGAAAGAGGGTATTTTTGAGCTTGAACTCTCCGATATTCAGATGTGCAGGAGGATGCTCAATGGCATTACTTTTCCTGCTTGAAAGTGAGTGGATGAGAAGCTTACCTTGTTGCAGGCACAAATACTTTGTGGACCGGAGTAGGTCCTCTGCAACTGTGCAGCACTCCTACTTTTGAATTGTGGTGCTTTCTCCACCACTGCTTGTTGAAAAAGGCCGAATAAGGTTATGGAAGTTGTTGTATGTATTGAGTTAATGAGCTCAGTGAGAGGCAAAATGCATAGGGCTGAAGAGATCAGAATCAATCCTTGGCTATTGATTAAACACACCTTGCAAACCCATCTGAACTTAATTGAATCTCTTGATTTAAACACTATATAATTGTTGTATTTTTTTCTTAGTTCAGTAAAAGACCCAGATGTCTGCTTTGACAGACTTAAAAAAATTTAGGCAAACTTTCAAGGTTGAAGTGCTGTCCTGAAGTTGATCTGTTCTGCATTTTGTCATGCCATGCTCTTTGCCCTGGCACAAATGTGAAACCAACTGTCAGCTTGTGGGGAACAAACACCCTGGCTGTCTTTTTCAGAAGACAAATGCGTCACTTTGTAAAAAATACAATGTAACATGAGTTTAGAGATACTGAAGGGCAATTCCAGAGTCGTTTTTATTTAATGTCTCTTTTATCTTTAAATACAGGGATTGTTTTGGGGAGTGTGTGTGTGCGTGTGAGATAACTACTGGAAACATTCACTGAAGCTCTGTATTAGCCCATTGCTGAAGACAATGCATTTCCTTTTCAGTAGCTATTGCTTGCTCTTAAATATGTGTACAAGCTAGTTTGGAGCAAATATTTCTGTTTAATTAGTTTTGATACATTCACTGTGCTTAGTTCCTCTACTTACTGTGTCTTCCCTCCCACTCCTCTTAATGTGAGGACAAAATTACAGTCACAATAGCAACTTTCTAGTTAAATTTATTTGCCTGTGGAGGAAGTGATTTAAATTAAGTTTGATGCTTGGCATAGTTCACAGAAATCTGTGTCCCTGTGCAGCTTTGCTCAGGTTAGCTAAGCTGTTTTTGAAGGCCAGGGCAGCTGCAGAAAGTTGGAGGTCCTCTACTGCAGCTGGCAAGTTTGGACATGCTTTTGCCAGTATTATACAGCATCCTTACGTCAGCATATGGACAGCTGAAAATGTTTAGAAGGTTTCAATTTACAGATGTCCTCATTCTAGAAATCCACCAGAATTACCTACTTCGGCAGAAATTCCTCAGTAGTCTGGGAATAACTGTACAAGAGATTATTTAAGGTGCTTTTAAGAGACTTGTGATAAATCTCTCATATCTTTAGAATGTAGTTCAGACTTAAAGTGAATGCTGGTCTTTTAGGGGTATTTAACTTATGTTCTCATTTACTCTTAAAGGTGTATCTCAAAAGAAAAAACAGGGAAGCTTTGCTGTGGTTGTCTCAAATAAGCTGAAGACTGCTTTCTGTTGTCCCCTGACAAAATATTTTACGAATTTTGAGTAGTTGGCTTTGATTCACTCAATATACTGTGCCTGTAAACTTCTGGGATTATTGTATTTCAAAAGGACAACAGGGATGGTGTTGTGTTAATGTGGAACCACTCCTTTTATCTAAAGCAATGCAGTAGCTCTCATTTTGGGGAGCCGTCAATGCTATGTGCTGTTCTCTTGTCTGGGGACCTGCAACGATGCAAGAGAATGGGAATGGGTAAAATAGTTCTTGCAAAAATGTGGAAGAGACCAGCTGCTTGTGATCTTAGGTAGAAGTCTGAAAAAACCTACAAGGTCCAAATAGCCAGAGCCACTTGATTCGTCCTGGTTTTAAAACACAAAATATGTTTAGGAGGTTGGGTTTATTTCTGTTTTAGAACTACTTCATGTTTTCTAAATAAAGTGTTCTTTTAATCCAAAATGCCTCTTCTGTAGTCATTTTAATACATCAGGGAAAAATCAAAACCAGAAAGGCAGACGAGGTGTGCTGGTGCCCTTCTTTTGTCCTTGACATTGGCACTTTCTTTGGTACACAAATGTTATGTAGCCTTTCAGTGCAACATCTGGCCTGTTTAAAAGATATGTGGTCGGGTCAGCTCTAGGGTAAAGAAATTAATTCTTAGTCATAGTTTAAAAACATCTTAATTAAAATGATGATGATACTGATGTGTTTTTTTAACTCTGCATGTAGTGAAAGTAATTGTGAACGATCTCATTCTTCACGAGTCTGTCGAATCCTTCTTTCTACCCCCATTGCTTTGTGGGTGACATGTTGAGAAACACTGCTGAGGGAGTGGGTTGGGGAGAATAGTTGTGCCACAGGACACCTCCATATCCCAATCCTTCATTCTAATTAGGTTTTAAAGTGTCGATACATTGAATTTCATAAACTTAAAACAACGGATGTGTGGCAAGGAGAGTGTGTGAAGAGGCAGTGCGTGTACTTTTTTACGCCTTGAGGAAATGGAATGGGAATGTTACATTTCGGGCAGACCCCAGCCAGATTTGTGGGCAACTGGGGCAACAAAACTTTTTGAGACAGAAATAAAGAGAGAATGATTCATAGGCAAGGGTGTCTGGAATAGAGAACAAAGAAGGATGAGTCAGCAGGAAAAAGAAAAGCGATGAGGTTTACAGAGATCACGGCTTTAGAGTGAATGTGAAAGGGATTACAAAGAAGTTTGGCTTGGGAGGGAGAAGTCATATAAAAGTGTCAGGTGTACAGCATTGACTTTGCCAAGAGGAACTGTAAGAAACCAATCTG
The DNA here is from genome assembly GCA_013397865.1 of Struthidea cinerea. Taxonomy (NCBI): domain Eukaryota; kingdom Metazoa; phylum Chordata; class Aves; order Passeriformes; family Corcoracidae; genus Struthidea; species Struthidea cinerea. Next base: position 191,685 of record VZTI01005063.1, on the reverse strand, counting down.
GCCTTGCAAGAACTCAGGGTGAAGTACTGCCTAGTTTTCTAACACAGAAAAGTAAGTAAGCATTTCCCCCCACCTCCTGCTCTTGTTCCCCTCACTGCCCCTTCTCCCTTTGCACACTGAGCTTCCAGTCATCCTTAGTCACTGGCAGGATGTCAGTATTTCCTTAGGAGCTTTAACAGCAATTTCATACTGTCTTGAAAGTGGCTATATCTATTTATGGAAAACTTAAAATATTCTCAGGACTTGACAAAGGGAAGTTTGTCATTTAATTTATGTGTTAGCTTCAGGCTGAACAAACAATAAAGTACTTTAGCCTTGCATGTGCTCACTTGGTACTAATAGGCTTTCTTGAACAAATGTTTAATGTGTGAACCAAGGCCACTTTAAACCTGTGGAAGTATCTGTGCAGATTAAACTTATTTAAGATTTGTCTTTGGAATTATGCATTCCATTTTCCAAATATTTTATGTTGGAGCAGCTTGATGGGTGGGTAGAGTATAGTAATCGTGGTTTGAATGGCTGTAGTTTACAGTGATGTTCTTGCTATTTTTGGCTGGAGGCAGATTTCTGTAAGAGTGGCTTAAAAGCACAACATTGCACGTGTTCACATTTTGAACGCTTTTTGCATTTTTCATTTTCTTTTTATATCCCATCTTATCTTGTGAAACCAAATGCTTTTGCCCTTTTCCAGAGTACGTAGAAAAACTATTTTAAAAACTTCTTTTCCATCTGTTAGTTTTGCTTATTAACAGAGAAGAAAGACAGTGAAGGAGGTGGAAAGGAATACAGTAGTGCAAGCTGGTATTTAATTCAGCTCAACAAACAAGCACATTTTTAATTATATTTATGTAGACGTTTCATTCAAAATGCTCCTTAAGAAAATCTTCCTTCTGTTTTGAAGGCCCTAAAATTGTCTAAGCACGTCAGTGCAGTATTCTTGACTTACATTAGTGTTTGTTAAAATAAGAGGTGAGACTACCCTACTGGTGATTCTTCCTCCCCCTCTCCCTCTCTGTGAAGAACATGGAAACAAAACTGTTCCTAAATCTTCAGGAATTTTCTTCTTAAAAAAAGTGCTCTTAGACAACATTTCACAACAATTTAAATTGAATTATTAGCAAACATGCTGAATATTCATCTCTATGCATTTCCTGGCAGAATTTCAGAGGACTGTTTAGAACCAGGGAGGAAGTAAGTCGCTAAACCTTTCCAGTCAGAATTGGTTCACATTGATTTCTCCACCTCTTAAGCCAACAACGCCTCATATAAGGAGGAAGCAGTATTTGCGTTTTCACTAGTTCTCTGCAGTGATGGACTTAATTAAGTGACTCAAATTTCGGTGAGCTCAGCCACTTCAGCATTGTTTTATATTGGAATTAATGGTGGAAAAAGGAATTGCGTGCTTGCAGCTGTATGCTTGTTTTCTCTGTGCCCCGTCAACATTCCTATCATTAATGCTGGTCTGCTGATTTTGCCTCCCCAGGGGGAGAAACAGTCTTCTTCACTATCTGCTTACCACTATTCCCTGATATATTTGTGAGTCATTATGTTCGCTTATTTTTAGAGAAGTGGAAGGAAACAGGGGAGGCCCAGGAAGTTGACAGAAACTGAGGGGAAAATGGTTTGCAGAGAGAGCTTCACCTTTCCTGTGGTGGGTGGCAGTGGGTTAGCCTTTCCTCCCTCTCTTCTGCAGGGTTCAATGGCAGGAATCACATTGCTTGCTTTTGAACTGCTGTAGACCAGGGGTATTATTTGGAGGCACAATGGTGACTGAGGAAAACTCTTTGTGTGAAGACGGGGTAGGACGGTGTTGGGTTAAACAGCCTTGGGTCTAGCCAGGCATTTTACCTCTGGTTACTGAATGTTTGTGTATCTCAGAGCACATCTCTGATGTGTTGCTTGTCAAGCAGTGTATATGAACTCCAATCCTTAAATTAAGGCAAGAAAATAATTATACATTTCGTAATAAATATTGCTAAATGGTAGGATTTGGCAAATTCCATTCAGTTTCTAGAGTTGCTTAAAAATCATAGTGTCTTATTGCTCTTGTATAATGTCTGGGAACCTTGATAAGGAGGTCACAAGTGTTGTTGGATGTGCAGTTGGGCAGGTTTTCTTTTTTTTCCCCCAGTGATGTGAACTTAGTCAAAACATTTCTTAGAAACACTGAGTTTAAAATTATATGGCTCTCTCCTAAGTGGTGAAGAAACATTTACATGTGCTGCTATCAGGAGCACATATAATTTTAATTATATTTCCTGCCTGCCCTCAATTTTTAATAGCACAGCTGGGAGGTAACTGGAAAGAGGGTAGATGAGAGGAAGATGATTGTGTCAGAAAAGTTTATGAGAACTCTGTCCTGGTAACTCTTTTGTAGAATTCTTCACTTTAATAGCAGCAGTTGAAGACTTTTCTCTTGTTGGAGATCCTGCAACCTTTATACTTCCTGTGGTAATGGAGAACAGATTCATGACTGAGGAAAGCTGCTTGCTAGGCAAAGACTTCTTCCACGTTCAACTGTGTGCCCCCAGATATTTCAGCTCCAAGTGCTATCCATTCTGGCACCAGGTTAACCCCTACCCTAAAAGAACTCTCTTCGGGCACTGCCAGAACACAGTTCGTTTTGTTATGACTAAGCCATAGCACTATCAGCTTTCTTATTATCCCTTGAACTTTATCTAATTCACTTTGGATGCCTTCGTATGCCTTCATATAATTCTGAATTACTATCTGTTCAACTCAGTCCTTGATGATAGGACAAAACAGTGTATTTTGTCACACTAGAAAGACAATTTTATGAAATGATGAATCAAATGTCTTCATGCCAACCCCATGCCCACCATTCCAGTTTTGTTTCACTCTTTTTCTTTCTCATGTGTTTTTGAAAACAAAGTGTAAAGAAAGGACCAGCAGAGGGGATGTTCACGGAGTAGCAATATAGAGGCTGTGGAGAAGGACCCCTCCAGGTCAGGTCACTTTGCAGTACAGATTATGGAAGCAGAGTGAATCTGTTTGTGACTGTGTGCTCTCACAAACTTTGGGTTAGCGCAATATAACTAAAAGTGAATGTGTGATGAACCCCTTCATTTACAATACAGTGTAGCATTTTTTGCATAGAGCATCACTTTAATGGGGTGAACACGCTGAGTGAGAGATTAGTGTTCAGTGAAGATGAAGGTTGTGAAACACCTGCTTTCCTCTGCCAGTCCTGTTGATGCTTTTGATGTCATTTGATCTATTCTGTCTGGCCGAAGACAGCTCTTATAGCACTCTGTTTAGAAAGCATTTACATCACACAGCTTCCTCTTATGCAGTAAGTATACTTGAAGCAAAAAATTTTGTAACACCTTTTGTGGAAGGCGGAATGTGCAAACCTACTAATTTGAAGTCATATGGAAAATCTTCCACCAAATTTGTGTGATTCAGATTCTACAATCTGAATGTAGAATAGATTCCTGTATATTAAGTAAAACAAGGCTTCTCTCAAAGATTTTACTGGACTTCTTACCCTTGGTTTGCCTTTGGTCATTTACAAGTTGAGCCAGGTATTAAAATTGATGGGGAGAAGTGAAGGCATAACTTGAGATCGTGAGATGTGGTTGATTTCAAGTCATGTAATTCAGTTTAAATTGAAACTTAGTCTCATTTAAATAGATGGGCTGCCAATTTATTTTCTAATGCCGACATACCAGCCTTCTGCTACTAATTGTCTGTATTAAAGCCTTCTCAACGCTTGAGTTTGTCAGATTGCACATGACTGGCATAGTGCAACATTGCATGGTTACAGCCTCTCTTCTTGCTTGCAGCTCTGTAAAGTATTCTATGCACATTCAGTAACTTGGAATTTGGGCTTCTCTAGGATTAATCATCATAGATAAAATCTAGGCCTGCACATGATTTGCTTTCGCTGCCAGCTTGTGTGGGGTGGCAGTCCCTTGTGAAGGAAAGGGTACAGGCTACATATGGATGGTGGAGGGTGTGGCTGAGGATAGGCCAGGGGAATGCTGTGCACCCACAGCTGCCTTCCCTGGTACAGAGGCATCGAGAAAGCCTTTGGGAAGTCCAGATTGCAAATTGGTACTACAGCAGCAGAAGAGACTGTTGAAAACTTCTGGCTTGGTTTTTCTGGGTAGTTAGGAATTGTGGATTCCGCTTTTCAGCTCAAACCTGGTCTGGTCACCTGGTGAGACTATGGAGGGCTCGGCAGCTGTTACCAGCATGTCTGCATGAGTTTTTGTTGGCACAGCTCCAGTGCTTGCAACCTTAGACCAGGGTGTCTCCCCAAAAATGGTATTAAAAATTACAAGTGTCCAGTGGGTATTGGTGCTCACCCTCAGTAGAGCTCCATGGTCATTGAGAAGGAAATGTGAAGCAAAACGTTACCCTAGATTGTGTTGATGTACAAGAAGCTTTCTATGGGGGAGGGAGTGGTTCATCATGCAGAAAAACTGTTTGCTTAAGAGTCAATAGGCTTAGATTCCACATACTGTTTATCCTTGTTTCAGAGTTCCATCCTCCTTTAAATTTAATCTCTTACTCTGTAAAGACAAATAGGAAGGCACTTTCAGAACAAAGGTGATTCACTAAATGAAGAAATAGGCTATTTAAATTTCTTAGTATAGAAAAACAATTTCTTTTCTTGTATTTAATAGTCTCACAAGAACACCTGCCTATTGTACTTTGGCAGTTCCTGTTCCTTCTAGCTGATTTTTGGATTAAAAAAATATATGTTCAGATATATTACAAATCAGAATGAAAAAATTCTTATGCCTGCTAGCTTAATATTTGAATTCACTGGAAGAGTGAAAACTACCTTTGCTGCCTCTGTGTTACACACTGTATGCTTGCAGTATTTTCTAATAGACATGAAGCTATGGTGAGCTTTTAAAATAATTTTGAGCGGCTAGTAATCTTATTTAAAAATGCAGAAGTTTGGGTGTACCCTGTTGGTATGAATGTTCTGAGTATTATTTTTTTTCCCCACATACAAAAAAAAGGATGCCTTCTTTGGGCTTAGCTTGTGAGTTCTAAGATCCATATTAGGTGTGTGGTTCTTTTTTTTCAATTGAGCATTTTAAAGCGGGCTTGGACTAAACAACATCCTGACTTTACACAGACTGAAAACCTCTGAGATCCACCACCTCCCCCTTTCTCCCTCCCTTTGTCCACGTTGGCAGTAATGGCTTCACTTTCTTCCTTGTAACAAAGATAGTATTTTTATTACTTTGTGCTGTTTCCCTGTATTTCCTCCCATTGCCTTCAGACTTGTGTAACTTTTTCTGTCCCATACCATTTTCTCAGATTATCCTCTTTGCTTGTCTGTTCCTATACTATTTTATACTAGAGTGGCAACCTCTAATACTTCTGTCTTTTTGTCTGTTCTAAATGAAAAACATTGTTACATAGTTACACTTGCCATTTAATATGGGTTATTTTATATATATATATAAAAAGAAAAACACTCCAAGGAGTGTTACATTCATTTGGATTGTGAGGGACACAACCCTTGCATGGGTGTGCTCATTTGCAGTTTATGGCTTGACCCTTCTGACTTTAAAGACATTCTTCTCAGGTTTGAATATGTGTAGGTGTTTAATGAATGTTAATCCTGTACAAATGAAAGATGAAGAAATCTGCCTGATGATATGAGCCCTTAATTCAAATTTCAGCTTAGGAAAGCTTTGTATAGGCCCTTGAGAAATTTGTTACTTGCCATTATGCCTAATGTGAGTACAACAGATTTTAAATAGCTTGCTTTGTTTACTCTTCCATGACCGGCTCACTGTGATATGGAAAGCAGATACATAGCTGTCCAAGTCTGATTTGGAGTTAATCATATCTATCTTAATTTCATCCTGAGTCTTAAAGATAGGGCTCTTTGTTTAACTGTCATGTGGACTCAGTTGTCTAACTGGAAAAGGTAGTCTGTCATGTCTTGTATCTTTTACCAGTGAGTTAAGGATGATGATTTTCTAGGTGTGCTTCTAGTTCCCCTTTGCTTTTATCAACTGGGGACTTGCTTTTCTTCCCTAGTTAAACTTCTTTAATTGAGAATCATGGAGCCTTCTTCAGTAAGCAAGGCAGCAATTGCTATTAAGTCTTTTTTTCTCCAATAGTAAGCTCTCTCTTAATTGTTTTTGTAATTTATTTTTTAGTGATTTCAACTGGATGGAGTCCTTTGACAGGGCTCTCTTTGCTGGTCTGCTGCAAAGAGACAGTCTAATCTGTGAGAACCTGGTTATGAACAGAAATTGTTTGGGATGGTTTCCATGCTTTTAAGGGGATGTGTAGATAGTCTTCCAATGAACTTTTAATTGACAGTTAATATTCTTACAGACAATAGGCTGGCTTAAATGCACCTTCATTTTTCTGCATTGCTCTTCAGAGCTAAATGTAAATGTTGAATGTTAATTATTCAACCGCAGAAATAAATTATGGGGTTGACTGACTTCCAGGTGCAGTCGCTATTATCAAGCTCATATGAGTGTATGTGAGGTGTTATTGCGTGGCCATGGTGGTGTCTTTTGGTTTAGAGTATTCCACAATGCCAATACTAAGTAGGCTTCTGAACTGCTGCCATCCTTGCTGGGTGAGGAGGCGCTGGAAGTTGGGCTGAAAATGTGCCACAGGTAACCTTGAGGCTGTGGTAGGTGTCCCTGTCAGGCTGTAAGGAATCTGCTGGGTTTTTTTCTTTATTTTCCATTCTAAAGTAGTCTTCAGGCCCCTCACACAGCAAGTGTTACCACTGGGACCATATGTACAGTGCCTGCACTTCACTTCAGGGTTTTTTCCGGAGAGGTGGACAGCAACCCTTACCCCCAGACTGTGCTGTTCCTTGGGCCCAAAAGAGAAAGGACACAGTCACAGGTGGGGGCCCGAGGGGCAGGAGTTTGAGAAAGTGGTGCTGTATGCAGCTGTGCAGCACTGCGAATCCTCATTATCCTCTACCTCCTGAATCGCACTACTACTGTGGTATTGATGTATAATCACCCCTAGCGCGGAAAGCAGTGTTAATGTTTATTGGCTTTGTCTTTACCCTGCTTGTTCGTGCCAATTCTCATCTATAATAGAGCTTGCATAAAGACATATAAATGCGTAATGAATACTGAACATCTGTACAGAGTACTGTTGAGCGCTTTTTTGGTAAAAGTGTTCGGAATGCTGGCTGACTATTTAAATAGCCACAAAGGAATCTTGTGTTCTCGCTGTGTTTTATAAAACTTGTCCTAAATATTTAAAGACAATTTTGGGCTTTCAAAAATAGCTTTATCGGGTGTTAGTGCAGCTCTTGGGTTTGAATTGTGCTTTTTCAGTAGGCATGTGTTTAAAAGAGGAAAGTAACCCAAAATTATTATATCCTAAACTGTACGTGGTAAAATATACCTTGACTGTGTAACATGCTCAATATTTTTCCTATTGATGCTCACTTGAATTTCAATGCCCTCCACAAAAGTGCTTTTTTTCTTTTCTTTTTTTTTTTTTAAATTCCAACTAGCCATTAGGCTTACAGATTGTTATTTAATGGATAGTGTATTAATGGACTTCCCACCCTAATTACTAAAATGAGTGCATCACAAATGCACTAGTCAATCAATGACTGAATGTGTGTGTTGGATCTTGAACTCTCTTCTTTTTCACTGAATTGCCTCAGATATCCTAAGAATTTGTCTTCTGAATTTTAGTCACACCTCAGTAATATTTAGAGATACAAGTTGTAAACATTTTTGTTATTGAACTCAATGCTATTCATTAACTGCTCTTTTTGATGGTAATTGGAGGTGGTGATTTTGTTGAATGAGTAGAACCTTGTTTGGTTTGCCCCACAGCTCTTGAAGTTCTGTTAGTGATGGTAAAGTGTGAGTTGGAAAGATGTAAATGCGTGTGTATTGATACCTATCTGTCAGTTAGATACATATAAAGGCCCTCATATATAGGCCAATGCATATTTAAGGCTCTGGTCTTTATTGTTCTTATGTTGCTTTAAAGTAAAATCCTTGTTTTAGACTCAAGATATACAACTCAGCAATGATGCATTGGGGTTATGTGAAAGTTCAAACTGCAGAATGGTTTTTGAAGCTATTTTATTGAAACCAGTAAAAAGATGCATGCTATGAGCAGTAGCAATAAGATGTGATCAGGGCTACTTTTCCATGTGCTGTTCTTCTCCTAAATACTTAGGATACATTCCAGAGACCAGGATAAAAACTCTCTTCCAGGAATGGGAACCAAGAAATTGAAATCTCATTGGAGAACTTGAAATTCAGTAAGAGGATTAGTACTGTGACTTGTAAACAACGAAAACAACAACAAAAAAATATGTTAGTTAAGCAACCTGTGCCATTTGACTCTGCAAACCAAAGCTGTTTTCTTTTTCCAGGTGCATCCTAAGGTATGGGCAGTGGGAGGTGGTTGTTTGCACTCTGCCTGCTGTGAGCCTATTTGGCTCATTTGTCTTCTAGGTCAGGTGTCTGGCTAGAAAATCCCAGAGTGCTGAGCTCGGTCAAAGAAAAAACAATCTGTTTTAAGTTGAAACCATTCAGTGATAGAACACTGTGATTTTAATAAACTTGCTGTTGAAAATACAGGGAGCTGGTAAAGCCTAGTTTTTACCCACATCCTAACTGCTGGGCCAGTGGCCACATGGGCAGCTAAAGAGGTTTTGTGTAGAGGGTTGCACATTAAGTTGCTGAACACTTGCTTTCTTTTTTTTTTTTTTTTTCAGTCATTGCTAAGAATGTTATGAATCGTTGCTAAGAGTTACAAAAAAAACCCTCAACAATTCCAGGTCAAATAGACTTGAAAGAAGATCGCTGGCTATAGTACAAGGCTCTGTTGACAATGGTGCAGTAAGGCAGTATAATCCTATTTCAAAAGACATCTTTCAAAAGACATCCATTTTCTTCCCCTCTCATGTGGATTGTTCTGGAAGTGCTGAATAGCTTCTTAGTGAGTCATAGGTTGCAACCCAGTCTATGCTGTGTGTGTAACCCTCTTTCCCCCTTTGGTCAGTTTATCACAGAGCTGACACAACACAACTCTTTCAACATAGATTCCAGTCAATTATTTTGAGGCCTTGGAGTCAGCCAGTATCAAGAGCTACTGATAAGAGTGCAGGTTTTGCAAAAATGTTAATGGAAGAGAGAGAATGCATTTTTATCCCTCCAGGCAATCTGTCTCCTTGAACCATGGCTGTCCCCTGCTAGGAAGGGAAAATGACCTTCATAGTATAACAGCTTTTTGTTGCTAAAGTTATATTTCTGTATTTCACTTTTTAGACAAGCCTTTGAATTCAGAAGTAAGCATTCTGGTGTTTCACAAGCAGGCTTCAAAGAGTGTGTTGGTTTTAGAAATGAGGTTTTTCCAATGTTTGCATCTTCTGAATGAATCATTGAGTTTATTCTCTAAAATGAGAATAAACATCCTACCGTGGCCCAGCCATAGACAGACTACACGCATCTATCAACAACTTCTGAATTTTTTTTTTTTTTTTTGAGGAAGACATTAAAGTAGATGTGTCACTGGTTTTTTGTGTGTCCTAAAGTTTTATTTTCAGTATGGCAATATCTACCAATAGCACTGGAGACAGTGTTTACTGCGTCTTAATATTACTGAGAAGTTACATCTCTGTATCCCTCAGTAAATGTGATTACCACTTTCAGTGACTTAGGCTAGTTAAAAAAGCATGTTATGTTACAGACTAAAGAGGTGATGCATATTGCTACACACCCCAAATAAGTATGAAAGGAACATGTTGGTGTTGTAACAAGCAATCAGTTATTGGTTCACTGGCTTCTTGTAGTTTCAAAATCCAGAGTTTGTGTATATGAACCCAGCAGATCTGCACTGAGAAGTTGAAACTATTGTACAATCCACTTCGTGTTTTGAAAAATCCGTAGGAGAAAATGCCTAGTAAGTCAAACTTTTGGACTTTGTGTGAATGTTGTCTTTCACTTAAATGATGCGAAACATGGATATGAATTTGAAATACATTTGTGTATATATAAAGCAAGCAGGTTAATTCAAGGTGAATTTTGTGGAAGGAGATAAACTGTTGATGTGAATACAGAGAACAATGCCAGAATGAAGCAGAGTTTGACAGAGCTGTAGTACAAATCTGTTGTGATTCCATGTTGAACGTGTTTTTTTTGTGAGCCTCTTTCCATGGCTGTTGACTTCTGCTGTAATTTTGCTTCTGCTCAGATTTTATGTTTGTGATACTGGCAATGCTGTTGTATGATCATTTAACTCCGAACTCCTCCAGCTGCTTTGGGAAGTAGTTTCATATACGACCAGCAATATAGTAGATGTTAATCATGCAAATGGTGCACAGCTAAAATGTAGAGATGTGCCATGCTAAAGTGATTATTGTTTCAGAATGTTACTTAACCTCTGAGGGCTACCTTTCCCAATCTTTTTCATGGCTTAATCTGACTCTCTTTCATTTGATTCCTTCACTTATATGAAGTAAGTCTGGTTTATGCAGAAATGGAAGTAGTAAGGAAGGGGTTCAACCTAGTGGAAGGCAATGTACTTGTATTTAGAAAGGTTTAGTCACATAACTATGAAGACAAAGATGTAGTGGACCTTGATTATGGCCTAATGCACTAATTAAATATTTGAAGTGTGTTTTGATTTTTCTGCATTCTTTTTTTTTTTTTTCTCTGCATCCTTCAAGTAATGTCATGGCCATAAAAATACTTCAGCTTTCTGAAATTTGATTAGCTGCTGTAAAAGTAGTCTTTACTTTGAAACAATCTGCTGTGAGATGTGTAGTGACAGTAAGTTGAACAAGAGACTGTGAGCTATGCAGACTACACTCTGATAACTGTTTCATAGTGCTGCAGTTCTAGGCATGTTATTTAAGACACATTAGAAAAAGTATTGAAAGGCAGTTTTTAAAACCATGGGGAAGTCCAAACATCGTATGTTTCAGAATTTTCTGTTGTCAACAGGGCATTATTAATCTGTAAATTAAATATTTCAGTGTAAAAAGCTGTCAATCATACCCTGCCCTATCTCTCCCCCACCCCACATCCCCACAGATAAATGCTTATTTTCACACATAGAAGTTACATTTATTTTAAAAAATGAAATGTATTTTTCAGGTGTTCAGGTATAGTTTTATTTCTCTATGCTTAATCTGTTTTATGGTAACTTTTCCAACGAAGTTTTACAGGTTCATTATTTTTTGTCATTGTTGGTCATTAAAATCTTTTGTCTCCTCATATTCATGACATGAATCTAGCAGGGCTGGATTTAGGAATATCAGGCTGGTGCCAATAGAAGCAGCAGTTTGAATATCACTGTTTAATTTCCTCTTAAAATGCATCATGTTGCCTTTGGGGCTCTATACACTGGAAATATTCTAACCAGTTCTAAAACTGGTTGGAACACTTGTGTAGATCATGGTCTCTTCTGCAAACAGCGCTGGTTTGTCTGACCTGTTTTCTCTTGAAATAACTCGACAAAATTACCCCAGACCGCAGTGTTAATATGCTGCTTATTGCTCTTCAAACACATTGGGAATCTCTTGATCTACTTAGAGCTGTTCCTATACAACTCTACATTCAAAATCACTTTGCTTTTATTTCTTCTTGCTTCAGTACAATATGTTGTCAAACTTGCCTTCTAAAAGGTCAAGAGTATTTGTAGGTGTAAGCACAAATTTAAGAGTGCTAATTAGGGAAACCAATGTAGAAGATACCTATTTGAGGATTTTTTTCTCCTACTAAATTGAGTTTGAATTGTCTTGATTTGTGCATAAATTTGGGTCAGACCTGCAAAACTGTTCTGACAAAAGATTTGTTCATAAATCTGGTATTTAGCTGATAGCACAGTGCTCTGTATTAGGAGGTCAGGGTTCACTTCACTGTTATTATTGCTAATGTAAATCCAGCCATTTCTCTGTGTTATGTTGGCTTTTTGCTCCTGTGAGAGTCATTTTTTTCTGAAGTGGCAAACGACATCAGAATGCTTTATAACTGAGCAAAATGTTTTAAGGTCTTTTCTCCTGCTGGTGTGGGGGAAAACGTACCATTAAGTCCTCACAGCAAGGAAGCACCACAACTTTTCATTTGAGGCTTCTCAACTTCTTCTCCATGGAAAACAAATCCCAAAAAGTCACCATAAACAGAAACATTTTTGGCTGGGCTGTGATATAAAACTATTGTTGTTTACTGGCTTTACAATTTTATCTTAAGCACTGAAAGTTGTCTTGTTTTGATAGGAGTGTTTAACATATTGAATCCCAGCTGAACTTTTTTTCTTCTTTAATTCCTGGTGTAAGCTGTTACGGCCATTTTCCAGAAGTGATGACAGCTCTCTGCTGCATTTTTTTCCACATAGATGACTAATACTGGGTATGCCCGTGGAGTGTTTTGCATCAGCTATGTCTGAGCATGCTTCCAAGCCTGAGGACCATCATGTCAACTCTTATCCAGGGGTTGTGTTGTCCCAGTGCAAAGCTCAGGCCAGGCTAACATGATTTTTTTTTCTAGTCCAGGCTTTTTAATTCAGGCTGGCCACCATGTTAACACAGTTACAAAGCTTTCCAGTGGCTCAGAGTGCTGGCAGGGTAAACTTGCTTCTGCTGTAGAACTGGGGCAGAGCAAGTCCCTGTCTGCCCAGTGCTGACTGTATTTAGTGAACCTGACAAATCACTGCTTTCCATAACCTGATGTTCTGTGGTTGCACCAAATGGCAGACCTTGGAGGAGCACCTGCAGGGAGGCCGTAGGGCTGTGGGCACATGGCTGAACTGACAGTGGCACTTTCATCCCTTTAATAGGTGGTTAGTGAGGAGCCCACCTACTTTTGGGGCAGCATGGATTAATTTTGTGTGTGTTACTTAGGATGCTGTAACTGCAACACTTACTTGGTAATGGGAACACAGTTTTTGTTATGAGAAAAGGGAATCTTTTATGTTTATGCTTGTTAAGAGAGATTTCACTGTTCTTCCTGGACTTGGCTTTGTCTCTTCAATAAAAAGGACTGTGGATTTCGGTAATTAGTGAGATTTGCACATCAATACAAGAGTAGATGGTTTTCAGGTGGTGGTGAAAAACCTTTAGTTGCAAATGCATTGTCATTAATAAAGGACATAATTAGGCTTGGCTGTTCTTTACTCCATTAGCCAAATTCATAGACTTAGAAACCAAAATGGCTAAGCTGTTCAGATTGTCAGATTCAGATAAGGGTATGCCCTTATCATTGACTGTCAGAGACAAAATGTAATAAGCCATAGCTACAGTTCTTGTACTGGACACATTTATTCTTGTTGCCTTTACATTTAGAATGCTTTTTTTTTTTTTTCTAGCAGATTTTTAGGACATCACCTCCTCTCCTGCATACGACACCAAAAAATCCTCACTTTACTAAAAGTCTGAAGTTGTTATACTTTACTTTTCCACTTGTAAAGTACTAACATGATGTAGCTGAAAGACTGAACTTGGTTTTCGTCACAGGACAGAGCACAAAAATATCTGTTGGAGAGGAGGGATAAACATGAGCAAACGCTTTTATAGTTCACAAGAAATTTTAAAGAACATTGTGTAGATAAGATCTTACTTTTTTGTCACACATGAGAACTCTTTCTTGCACGTTGCTATTTTTAACATTAGGTCAATATATCTTCACTTCTAGGTTGAATCTATACTGACCTTTTAATCAAAAGCTAATGCTGCTGCTAATATCCTCTAGGATGAAAAACTGCTGTTTTGTGTGCCCACATTTTGCTTGTAGGACAGAACACACCACTATTCTCTATTTTGTATTTTTTGCATTTATTTGCTGCTATTTAAGAATTAATTACAGAAATAAAATCACAATTCTTAGTATGCAGACAAATAAGATGGAAGACAATCCACGAGCTACATTTGAAAGAAAAGTCAGACTGGAGAGAAATCTGTGAGAGGGATTTCTGCGCTATCAAAGCAATTTGGTCCCCTGTCAGCTCGTGCATTGTGGAGGAAAAATTGTGGAACCTTCATAGAAAGTAATTCTTACACCCTGTAAAACAGTTCCTTTCCAAATTTTTGCTTTCCTCTCTCTGCTTTGTAAGCAAGAAGGGAGTGCTAAATGTAGAGTAAATGGAGTTGGAGTCATTTAATGACCATTCAGTTGCTTTCACTTACTAACCAGAAGAGTGGGTGGTCAAGTAGGTGGTTCTATCAAAGCTCCTGTATGTAGTGGAAGCTTCATGTTCTTTCTCACTTTCTTCCAGTAAAGTTTTGTACTGGTGACACAATAATGAAGCATCCTAAGCAGCTAGAATATATAAATAAATTTTGTGTAGTTTGATGAACCTTTCAACAACAACAAAAGGTCCTGTTTCCTTTTCTGTCAATTTAAAGCTCTCTGCTGTTCTTTTCTCCCTTAGCAAGTTGTGAAGCTATAATGAATGACTGATGCATAGCCAAAAGCGTGGTAGTGACCATCACCTCTGGAAGTTTTATGTTCTGACACTCTAGAAAAGCTAATTAGGAACAGCAGTGGCCCAGCAAGGAACTGTTGCAGTAGTTTGTTATCAAACCTCAAGGTCTGTCATGGGCTCCGAGATAAACTGAAAAAAACCTGATTGTTTAGGAATCGTTAATCCACCTTGTCTTTAGAGACGCCTCAGAAAGCAGATACTACCTACTAATCTCTCAAGAGATAATTTGAAAACAAATGATTCTGTAAGAATAACTTTGGATTTTTTAAGCACAGTGTTATACGGTTGCAGAAATACAAATGTGGTACAGGTAGCTCTTAATAAAAGCTAAAACTGTTCTAGTTTTTACAGGACTTGGTTCTCACAAAACTAAAGTGGAGTAGAAATAATTGGAACAGAGTATTTCAAATAGGATAGGTGAAAACCTCCAAGCCTTTTACAATAAAGCTATATTGAGTAACGCTCTATTGAACCAAAGCAGTAGCTACCTCTGTCTGATCATCAGCCTTCTATGTCAGTGGGAGTGAAACATTGAGCAAAAGTGTCTTACTGCCAGTGCCCCCAGGTAAATTCCATTTTATTAAGAACGTTGGTTGTAAGTATATTTTTGTTCATTCTAATATTACATATTTGATTAAAAGTAAAAATGCAGAAGCTTTACCTCTATTTGATCCCTGTTTATATTAGGAGGATATAGAAAGCAATTTTTTTCTGCAGAACAGTTCCTGAAGAATTACTTGTATAATTGAGTAGGCTTAAACTTGACTAAAGCTACTTGTTACTTTTGTAATTGGTATCTTTAGGCACTGACTGAAGACTTGCTCATTTAATTGAGAGTTTGACATATATTGTGATAATTTGTCATGAAGTAATTAACAACAGCGATTCTAAGTAGAAATATTTTTATTGATTTTTTTTTCCAATTATTCATTCTGTTTGATTTGTATTGATGACTAATATAAAAAGAATTCAATATCAAGTCTTTTTTTCTTGGAAAAAATAAAGTATAACATCTAATGCTTATTCACTGTTATCCTCTTTCACATTTTAATACTTTTTTTTTTCCTTTCACCTTATCCAATTAAAGTAAGATGCTGCTGATAAAGAGGAGCACCTCTCCTCCTACCCATTCCCTTCTATTTTTGACAGCCTGAGTTGAAGAAGGCTGCTACATTAGAAGCATTACCGTGTGTGTAAACAGCCCCTGTATGAATAACATCTCAACTCGAATTCTGTGTTAAAAAGTTCCTGTAAATTTAGAATCAATCTGCACTTACGTACTCCTACTATATTTAATCCTGAGTAACAGCAAAGGCTTACTTCACAATGATTATACATATTTCAGGCACAGCTGACGAGAGGACTCTTCGGCAGGTTATGTCCTTGGGCAGAACTGTGTCGCTCCAGTGCTGGTCCTCATCTTCTTTCTCTTCTTGAACTGACACTTCCTTTTTCTTGAATTCTTTACATCAGCAGCAACATTCACTGCCCCCTCCCATAGGCCAACTAGTATATTTGTATATCCAGTATACCCAAAACTCTGACTACTTTGTCAGCTAGTTGCTTGCAGATTAAAGCACCGGTGTTTGTATCTTGCAGAAATGTAAAAGCATTTAATTTTCATGATTTTCCTCTTCAGAGGAAAGAAAGATGAATCTGAAGCAATTAGTCTAGCATATGAATTGGTAGCAGGAGGTTTAAAGGTGACCTGAAAATGTTGATTGAATAAACTCAATTCATTTTTGGCTGTATAATTTAAAATTAATTCAAATTAGATCCTCCTCTGCTTGCTTTCTGAAATTAGAGTTGTGAATTTCTGGTTTGCAAGACCTAAAAGCAGCAAAGAATTAAATTACTGTATCAAAGAATGAAGATGTCCACTTGTTCCTGACAGCAAAAAAAGACCAGATTTTGAACCCTCTTCAGAGTAGCATTCATATAAAAACTCTCTGGACTAAGGAAAAAAGGTCTTTAGTTCTTCTTGTCTTCTGCCATCTGAACTGTTTCTAATTGTCTTTCAATTTTTCTAAACAAGTATGATTGGTTTTGGTGGTGTACAGTTCATATATCCTTTTCTATTTCCTCTCTACAATGTACAGATGCGAGGATGATGGAGTGAGGTGAGGAAATTACCTTGCTTCATCAGTGTGGAGAAAGCTCCTTTTCTTAAAACCCACTGTA
This sequence comes from Struthidea cinerea, assembly GCA_013397865.1. NCBI lineage: Eukaryota > Metazoa > Chordata > Aves > Passeriformes > Corcoracidae > Struthidea > Struthidea cinerea. The sequence goes on along the minus strand of VZTI01005063.1, from coordinate 175,074 downwards.
TCCTGATAGTGCTATTCCTACTCTGGCAAAGGAGATTGGAGGATTAGGTGGGATCCTGACTTTTCATGGTTTTTATTTGCTATTTGATTCAGAGTTAGTGAAGATTCTCTCTTCTGTTGTTTTTAGAAGTATTAATTGCAGAGCTATTTTGTGGTAGGTAGTCACTTGTCTTGAATAATATTTGAGAACACTTATCTTGCCTAACATTTCCTTCACAAAGTATGAGAATGGATTTGGACCTGCATGCCTTTTTGTAACTGAATGCTGAAGGAATTAAATTTTTTTCTAACGATCAGTCTCCTTCATGTTGGGTTGCCTCTTTGCTAAGAAATTAATTTATTTCTAGCACTTTTCCTCTTTAATATTTTCTAATTCTCTAATTTATAGATTGAATGTAGTAGTATTGAGTGGGTTGAAGTAGATGGATTAGAAGGGAGGTAGCAAAACATTTCTGGCAATCAACTTTCAAATTTCATTACTGCTGCTGTTGATGTATGTGTAAAAACCAAACCACAGCAGTTTTTTGAAATGAAATTTTTTGCATTAGCCTGTGACTGCTCTGGGTTGAAGCCTGTGCTCTGTGAGCTTGTTGCTCACCATATCTGCATGCAGATGAGCTCCACTCAGCTGTAATGCAGCTGGGTCCCAGGCTGCCTGCTTGAACCAAGGGCTTCTCTGGCCAGCATGCAGGTGCTTTGGAAGCATCCTGAAGTAGCAAGGCTGAGTAAAACCTTGTTGCTGTGTGGTTTCTTATCCTCTGCTAGTGAGTTGCCACTGACAAACTGTGACGTGATAAAGCTGGCAGTAATAAAAAATGTGATGTTTGATACCAAAACAGAGCTGGGTACAATAAATCAGATGAGCTTTCAATCTTTTAGACTGTTTTAGCAAATGCGTATTCAAAGTGAGCAAATGGCAGAGCAGTGTGACTCAGCAGTGGCAGCTGGGGTAGGGATGCCATCTGTAGTCTGAAATGACACTCAGAGTAGTGTGGAGTTGCACGACAGCTACGTGTAAGGTAGGTGGACTCAGACTGATACAGGATATTCAGGCTGTGGAGTAGCAGCACTGAAGAGCAGATGTCCAGAGAGTATGAAGGATCCCTGGGTAGATCCAATATTGCTGCTGTGTAGACTGTTACTGTGATTTTTGGGCTTGGAGGGAGGGTGCTGCATCCAATTTTATCAGGTGGCCATAGGAAGTCAGAGACCTACTGAGAGTGTTGCTGAAAGAGAACAGATGTGGATTGTTTTGTTAGAGGTCTTTTTTGGAAATGCTCTGCTACTGACTCGCAACAGCATTACTAGAGATGGAAAATATGCCGACTGCAGTAGGAGCACTCTGTAACTGCCAATTCCTGCTTCCCTCAGGATTAAAAAAGGATTGACAGTAGTTATCAACAGAAGTCATCAGCATAGATAACTGGCTTATGGATTGAAGGGTAACACTGATTAGAGCTTTGAAAGTGTGGAGGGCTTGTCCTCATACCCATTCTAATGGTCTTGTTCTGTTGAGCTGTTCTTGTAGAGTCTGAAAACAGTTGTTGGTGTTGCAGAGTAGGAACAGATCACTTAGGGAGTATTCTGGGTAGGTTTGTTAGTGGACTGTCTCAGTGTACCTTCTCAATGGCATCAGTCATCAGCAATTTCTGCTATAAGTCTGCAAAATGGTGTGTCACATTCAGAACACAGCCAATGCTAAAAATTAGCTCTGCCATCTTGATTAGTCTATGAGATGGATTATTAGAGAGCCTTGCAGCAAATTCTGAGTGATGATTTAGTTCTACAAAATGTAACTCATCTTTATGTAACTGATCTGGGTGTCCCTGGAAATTAATTTTTAAATTTTTTTTTGTTATTTAAAGGGAAAGCGTTAAGAGAATGGAGCTACGCTCTTCTCAGTAGTATTGCTCTCAGCTGAGCAATAAAGCCAGAGACTATGGCAGAAACTGATGAGCAGGATGTTCCACCTGAAAATGAGGAAGAATTTCTTTACTTTGTGGGTGACCGTGCATTGGAACAGGTTGCCCAGAGAGGTTGTGGACTCTCCCTCACTGGAGATGTGCAAGAACTGTCCGGACAGAACTCTGAGTAATGTGCTCTAGGATGATCCTGCTTGAGCAGGGAGGCTGGACCAGATGACCCACTGTGGTCCCTGCCAACCTGCCCCATTCTGTGATTTGTCCTGATTTGAAGGTGATAGTTCTCTTTAGTGAGAGGGCTATAGACAAGCAAGGTATTGAGCTAATGGGATCAAAATGGTGTTGATATGCCTCAGCTTTCCCCTAACCCCTGCAGCATATCTGCCTTCCCGGATCACAAAAATGAAGACTATCTCTAAAACCTTGCAGCTGTAGTGGTGTGTTTACCAAGTTAACTCTACCTGATAATAATTTGGGCTGGAATATGAGGAGTGTTTTCCATATAACTGGTCTGTATAAAGATCAAGACAAAAGCATAATGATGTGTGGGTCACTAGTCACTACAGAGAAGGTGTTGACAATGTCTGTCTCTTTTCTTTGGCTAGTAAAGGATGTGCTGGCAAAGTCAGTCATTTTCAATTCTCCTCGCTCTGTAGGTGGCATGAGATTCAAGCACTGCAAGACTGCAGAATAATGCTGTTGGCCTCTCAGTCTAGCTCTCAGCTATGAGCTGCACTAGCACTTCTTCATTCTCAACTTCAGAGATGGTATCAGGTCAGCTATTACTAAAATATCTTAAAAAAAAACCTCTGAAAGCTTGCATTTTGTTAGCCGTCCACAACACGTGTGCCTTTGCCAAGTTGACTGTTCTGACTCTGAAACAGATGTTATTGGCAACGTAGATAAGCAGGATGGTATGATTTCCCCTCATCCTCTTTGGATACCTATGGGCAACTAAAAGGAGGAAACATAGCCAACAAAAGGGTTTGCTTGCCTAAGCCTCTATGCTTTCTCTTCTCCCTCTAAACACAACTGCCGTAGTTCTTATTCTAGCAATGGAGTCTTGTAATCTTCTTCTTCTTTTTTTTTTTTTTTTTTTTTTTTTTTTTTTTTTTTTTTTTTTTTTTTTCCTCCTTTTTTCTTAACATTATTTTTTTTTTTTTTTTTTTTTTTTTTTTTTTTTTTTTTTTTTTTTTTTTTTTTTTGGTGCTTATTTTACCCCTCATACCTTCTTTCCCTCTAACCTTCTGGGTTGTTTTAGCTATCCAATCCAGAGGAAAGCAAATCCAACAACAACAGCAGAGGAATGGGTTTCTGCCAGTTGCTGCCATGAGTTTTGTTGAGTTGAATTGGCTGGCTTTCTGTAAGTGGGCATAAACAGTGAAAGGTAACAAAAATAAAGTTTGTTCTTTGAAAACTGAGAGAGAGGAAGTGAAAGTGGAATGCAGTCAAAGTGATGGGCTATAAAGAGTGTCTTTTCAGCAGTGCTGTGAATAGATAAGAGTGGGGGAAGACTCATTTGTCAAGGGCAGAGAGGAGATGCCAAGGTGGTTGGTTTAAGGGGAGATGAAAGCTGGAAGAGAGTGTGTCTCAGAGAAGCTTTTTAGCTATCCTTCAAAAATTGAGTATAGCAGGAGTGAAGGACACATGAAGAGGCTTGAAGGAAGATGTGAGTGTTGAATGATGGTACCTGTAATACTTGAGAAAAGAAGTGCTGACCTGAGATCAAGTGTGGAGTGAAAGAGTAAAAGGATGCTTTTAACTTATGCTGCCCTACTCTAAGGTTGTCCAAAAGGCAGGCTGAGGTTCAGTTTAGACAGAACGAGACCACTTTAGATCAGTGGTATGATGGAGTCAACCCCAAAGAAAAAGGGTTTGCAAATGCATTTGTAGATGAGGGCACCCAGAGATGAGATGCAAACAAAATACCTGGAGTCTGTCTTTGTTCCTTAGAAGTGTGTGCAAGGAGGGGACAGAACCTCACCGTGCTGGTAGGTGACGTGGGTTTGTACTTGAACTTAAAACAGCCACTTGTAATAGTCTGTACCTGTCACTTCTTTTTTCTTAACAAATTGTGGTGTGAACAAAACGTATTTGTTTTTTCACTGTCTCATGGTTTTTTGGGGTGGACTGTGATATGGCAAAAAATAAGGGCGGAAACTTCTGGTCACGCTTTGAGGCTGTTTTATTACAAATTGCTTATATTCCTCTGGCACTAAAGTGTTTCAGTTCAAAATCAGCAAAATTTTTATTATGCTTGCTGCTTTATTCATTGCCTCCAGATTATGTGTTGGTTATTGATTTTTATATTGCATTAAAAATTGTTATGCTTTTCTTGGGCTTTGGTCTCTATGAAGTATTTTCTTCTGAATGTATTGCTCTGCATTATGTTCTGTATTTTAAACTTTAAATGATAACTTGGTAATGCAGATCCAATTTTGAGCTTTCTTTAAATTATAATAGAGAAAAAACTAAGAAACAGAGAAGAATACTGCTTTTGTGGAGAGGCTAGTGTTTTTATTCTAATTTTTATTTTTTTAAAAAACATTTATTTATGGTGACAAGTGATGCAAGCATTAGGACACACATTGTCCACTGAAACAGTTCACATTTTTTCTTCTGGCTTTAAGAAAACAAACAAACCCCAAATGTGAAGCTCTTCAACTGTTTTCTCCTTCTAGGAGTTTTTCATTCTCAGATGAGATAAAGAAAACATTTTGAAAATGATTCTTTTTAGGAGCTTATCCTGCTGCAGCCTTTCTTTCCTTTCCCTAGCAAATTGCATGCTGTTTTAGGTAATGGCAGACCAAAAAGTGAATGCTTTGTCATATGCACCTTTGTGAATATACTACCAAAGGATAACTGAAAAGATATTGCGAAAACATGGGCATGTAATATTTGTATAAGTTCTAGTCGAATATGTAAATGCCTTGTCTAATTTGAAAAAAGAGAAGCTAGTGCAATAGTGAAGTGTGAGACTTTTTTTCCTTTTTTTTTCCTTTCAAATGTTCTCTAAGCCTTTATTACTTCTATTATAACCCTTAGGAGATGGAAAACTAGGACCACACAATATTTCTGGATGTGGCTTATACTTTTGTAAAGAAATGTTCGGTATTCTTTTCTAAATTTTCTCCCTTTTAACTCTTGAATTACCTTTTAGCTATTATTTAGCATCAAGCTGATGTTTTCCCGAAAATATTTAATTCAGTCTTAAAATCTAAAGACTGAGTGGTGAATTTATGCTCAGACTAGTACTGGCACCCTATCAGTGTCTACCAGGACAGTTTTCAGCCATAGGTTTTTTTGCACTTAACTTCTGTTCAATGTGTAACACAAAGGGATATGTTTTCACTTGTGTGCTGAAGTGGTAAGATTGTCAGAATAGTGCTTCTCTGTTCTCCTTGCTGTGCTTCGGGCAGTGTGCCTTCAGGACGTGGATGGATGATTGGCTTCAAAAAGCTACGACTTCACTGCACAGTCTAAAGCAGGTTTTATCCAACCTTCAGGCTTACACTATTTTAAAAAGCCAACCCAGTGAGAATGTTTCTCCATTTAAGAAGTGGAGAGATTAAACACAACTTGAATCTGCTTGAAAAATACTATAATATAGTTAAGTATTCTTGTAATAGTTAGTTTTATTGAAACTCAAGTGCAGATTTGCGGATAAAAATGCAAGTTTAAAGTCCTTGAGTTCAATTCCCTGGGAAGCCGTAAAATAACGTTACTTTTGTTTGTTAAATTGTAGTATTTCTACTATTCTGATTGTAAATATTTCTAACCTAAAATAGTGATTTCTTGCTAGAAGTTTATATGCCTATTGCAATTTCTCTGTTGAGAGTTTTTTTAATTGCACAAGTAAAGCCAAGTTTGATGGCATATCAGTAAGTTTTGTCCAAAATGGTGCGCTGATTTATGCTGCTTGTTCACCAGAGGTCTTGCTGAGGACCAAATCTGATGAGAGAAGAGGCACATTATTTTCTTACATGGACAATTTATATTTTAAATCAGTTCAACAGCAAGTAGTGATTTGGCTACAAGATGTAAAGGAAGAAAGTGCGTTGTTAGCATAATGTGTGTTTCTCTGAGTGTGTTAAAGAGCTTTGCTGTCAGATTACTCTCTACCAATGTAATTTACCTAAAACATTTTCCTCATAGTTAGAAAATATTTTGATAAATCTTCCTTTGCTGAAGAATGAAGTAACAACTGATACAAAGAGTAGTGTGTAAAATGAATCATCCATTTGACATTCATTTGATTCTGTAGGGCACAAGTAAAGGAAGACTCAGATTTTTAAGTCTAAAAAGAAAAGATAGAAGACAGAATATAAAAGACAAATCTCTATTTCTTTGTGTTTGCTGTTCTCAGCTTGTTTAATATGAAAAGTTTTCATATAATTCTGGTTTTTATCTTAGATTTTCTGTGATACTTTAGTCCATCTTTAAGCATAACATTGCAGAGGACAATGTTATACTTGTCTTTTTGATTGAATAAAAGGTGTTAAAACCAGTAAGGAAGTGCAGAACTTCATTTTGACAGCAGGGAAAGTATGAAGCATTGCCGAGGAAAGCTTAAGACAAGACATCATTTTAATAGGAGGTTATGCAAGGAGAGCCCAGGAAAGGATAGGCTGCTCCATATGACCTTGATTCTGGGAAGGTGATGGAACAGCTCGTGCTTGAAGCCATGTCCAGATATGTGAAGGACATCAGCAAATACTGTCTGTCTGCTTAGACATCAGTGAAATTGTTGAAACTGTCTTCCGAACAGGGAGAGTCCCACTGGGCACCAGGAAACACTGATACATTAATGCGGGGGGGGGTTGTTGGTTTCGGTTTTGTTTTGGTGTTTGTTTTGTTTGTTTTGATGTTTGGTTTTTTGGTATGTTTGTTTGGATTTTTTGGTTGTTTTTTATTTTAACAGTGTGGGTTACTGAGCACTGGCACAGGTTGCCTAGGGAAACTGTGGAATCTCCATCCTTGGAGATGTGGTCTGGACATGGTCCTAGGCAACTGCCTCTAGATGCCTCTGCTTGAGCAGAGGGGTTGGACCAGATGACCTGCAGTAGCCCTTCCACACTCAACGGTTCTCTGATTCTGTAGATTGGGGCGCAGTATATCTTGAATTTGTTATTTGTTGGTCTGTATCTCATCCGATCTTTCACTAAATTTGGAAGTTTGGCTGTTTCCTGTGGGTGTAGAAACATTCACTGCTTTCAAAATACATTGACACTGTTCTTCTTTCTAACCTTCCTTTCGCCTTGCTGAATTGTATGAAAAGATATGCAAGATATTCAAGTACTTACCACTTTTCTTACTACAAAATGAGAAACTAGAGCAGTATCTGTACTTCTGATACAAAAGGATTTGGCTTCTAGTTTGGCAGTGCCTGTGTGTGTGAAGGAATATTTTTAAACTCAGTATGTATTGCTCATTGCCCTCCTATTCATGTGCCCAAGTTTTGTGATTCACTGCTAGCTCAATTCTTTATGTACCTTGATGTTCTTTCTTGAAAGATCTCTTCTGAGAGGTTCTTGTCATCCTCTTGAGGCTCTGGATTTATACAATGACCGAACTCTTCAATCATCTCTTCACCTTCTTGGACTTACCATCTTCTGAGGCTTCAGAAATGATCTTTTGTAACAGCTTCTGTCATTTTCAACAAAAGAGCTCTTCCATTTCCTTGCATTAATTTGATCTTCCTTTTTGCATGACCATTTAATATTTTATGCACAGTCTTATGCTCACCTCCCATGAGTCCTCAGCTTTCATGTTGGCCACATTCATTTTGAGCTCTGTGCCCCCATGTTCCTTGAGCTCCCTTTAAACTTCCGTCTGTATAACTTATGTACTCTTCTCTCATTTACTCATTTGTCTGGCTTCTGCACTGACGCTGTGGGAACTTGTGTTTGTTGTTCTCAAAGAGGAGACTCTTTTCTTTTGTTGAATAGTTTCTCCTATTGCCTAGCTGGAAGCGTTTGTTTTTGTCTGCTGAATGAAGTTCTAATTACTGTTAGAAAAAGAGATGGGTTCTAGAACAAACTTTAAATAACTTATATTGTCCCATGTCAACCTATACAAAATTGTAATAGGGTGGCACTGAAAAGCAGCGTCATGGAAAGGAACCTGGGGGTCCTGGTTGGCAGAATGCTGAATATAAGTCAGCAGTGCCCTGGCAGCCAGGAGGGCCAACCCTCTCCTGGGGGGCATCAGGCACAGCATCGCCAGCCGGTCAAGGGAGGGGATTGTCCTGCTCTGCTCTGCACTGGGGAGGCCTCCCCTTGAGTGCTGGGGACAGTTTTGGGGGCCACAATATAAAAAAGAGATTCAATTATTAGAGAGTGTCCAAAGGAGGGCAAGAAAGATGGAGAAGGGCCTTGAGGGGAAGCCACATGAGGAGCAGCTGAGGATACTCCAGGTCTGTTCAGCCTGGAGAAGAGGAGACTGAGAGGAGACCTCATTGCAGTTACAACTTCCTCGTGAGGGGAAGAGGAGGGGCAGGCACTGATCTCTGCTCAGGGGTAACCAGTGCCAGGACCCGAGGGAATGGCCTGGAGTTGTGTCAGGGAAGATTTAGGTTGAATATTAGGATAAGGTTCTTCATCCAGAGGGAGGTTGGGCACTGGAACAGGCCCCCCAGGGAAGTGGTCACAGCACCAAGCCTGGCAGAGTTCAAGAAGCATTTGGACAATGCTCTCTGGCACATGGTGTGACTCTTGGGGATGTCCTGTGCAGGGCCAGGAGTTGGGCTTCATGATCCTGATGGGTCCTTTCCAACTCAGCATATTCTGTGATTCTGTGATGTGTAGTTTTTAGGCCTGCTTTTGTGGTTGAGTTGGTGGCATGTTTAGTAGAGACAGAAGCTGAGCTGTGAACTTATTTCTTCCAAGACCTTGTTTCACCTTTTTTTTTTTTTTCCCCTTGAAGAGTAGGTTACAAAATAACCTAGCAGTCAATCTGCAGAAAATTTTGTGATTTCATGTACTGTTTCTAGGGCTCTCTTCATTTAGCACTCCTGCTGAGTTTAATCTTATTCTTATCCATTGCCTTTTAACAGCATATTGTGAGAATATTTAGGAGATATGCCAGAGCCTGTGATATCTATATAAGATTTTTCTATAGATAAGCACTATCAGTGTCTTGGAAAAGGTATTGTTTTCAGAAGCAGCATTGTAAGACCAAATATCCATAAAAAATAATCAAAGTGATTAATTTATTTTTAGAACCTCAATTGTGTTCTTGAAGTCAGAGAACTTGCTTGCTGGCATTTTAGTATTGGTATAGTTATGAAAATATTTATTAATTTCAAGTACATGATTCCATCCCTCAGTCCCCCAATTTTTTATATTCAAATGGTATAACTCCTTGCCACCAGTGCAATTGGTCAGAAGTTTGCTCAGTGTACTGCAGGAATACTGAAGCTTGCAGCCTATAAGCTGAAATATGAAACAGCTTTGGTGTTCTGTGGATGTTTTAACTTATCTATTGATGAAAATCTATACATCATTTCATGAAAACTGTTGATTCTTCTCATGGTTTCAGAAATGTCTTGTGAACTGAAATGGAAATGGTCTTGGTAGCTTCAGTTATATAAAGTGATCTGCATATGTAGGGCTGTTTGCTCTCCGCTGCCTTGCCCATGCCAAGGAAGGATGAAAAAGACACTAAGCAACTGTGACTTTTCACAGCTACCTGTTGTCACCTCTCCAGCAAAGAACAGAAGAACTCCTTTTCCCTGGAGAATAACAGGAAATTTAAAGACACTTTTGTTTAGATTATGTTTTGTTTCATTTGGAAACTGAAGGACAGAGAGCGTAATAGAGGCTGATCTTTTCTCCCCTTCGTCTCTTTCATTTTTCTATCCAGTTCACTGCTGGTAAAGCATGGAAAAGATTCCTCTTGGCACTGAATGTGAAGTTTTTTGAAATCAGAGATGTACAAGGCTTTTCCAGGCTGGGTAGAGAGAGAGAGAGAGAGAGAGAGAGGTTAATTTAATAGAAGAAATTTAATAAATGGCACGGCCAGGTAGACCACATCTAACTGTGAATCTTCGTGCTCTGCCAATATTTGAGGTTAGGCTAAATGCTGCCATTAATTGGCAATATCTTACCCTGAAGAGTACAGGAAAGAATGTCCACCTGAGGCTTCTTGCATTCTCAATAACTTGCACCTAATAATTATCAAGTTCCCATCTTTCCCTTCTAAAATTAGCTATTATTAAATTAGCTATTTATTAATAGGGAATATGGAAGGCAGAAAATGAAAAGAAATATGCATAGATCAGACTTGATTGTGAGCTGTTTAGCATTTTTTCCCCTACTCTTCTCCTTTGTTATGGCACTGCTTAATGATTTTGGAGGGTGCGATTGGTTTTCATTTCACAGTGACTTATAGCAAATACTGATTTAGGAGAGGTTTGTCCACTTCCTTGTCAGAAAAAATCATATTTATAGGGATGTTTAGATTATTTGACTGTTATAACAGCACCAACAAAAGCCCTACAATTAATACATAATAGAGTTAATTTAGGAATAAATGACCATATTTCCTATTTTGCTGTTGGAGTTTATATTCCATTGGTGTTATTGGATGAGACTTGGAGTTCTGTGTTCCAGTTACTAAGCTAAGAGGGTGATTAAAATTTCCTGATATTAAGAACAAGTCTAGAAAAATTTTAAAAACTTTTGCAGGTAGTTGAGTTTACTTGGCTTTTACTGCTGTTACTTGAAATCAGTTGTTTTGTGTAATGAATTCTAGTACTGCAAAATAAGATACCACTCTAAGGAAGATAAATATTCTTAGTATTTAGTATGACTTCTCCCTGTAGTGGAGAAACTGTAATTCTCCGTAAGTGCAGCTCTCTTCATGGTTATTTTTTTAACATTAAATAGTGCCTCTGATCTTCTGCCTTTTTAGATGCCATTGGTTAATTAAGGTTGTTTCAGTGTTACATTTCAGTAGATAATACTTAACGTAAGCATTTTAACATAAGTCATTAAAATTTATTCTCAAACTGCATTAACATCAATTCTTGGTATAGTCTTAATAGGTGTTTGAATACTCTGCAGTCAAGGTGTTTTAAAATGCTCATAACAGAAATAATGTAGTGCCTTTAGGAGTTGAAAACATCCTGTGCTTCAAGGTGTGCCATAATATAAACAGGTAAATTAATGTGGTAGGTGGGTGATTTTTAAAAGCAGAACTTGTACCTGGATGCATATGACTGAAAAGAGACCTGCTGTAGCGCCTTTACAGTCTTCAATCTTTGAATTCAACACTCAATGGGAGAAAAAAAAAAAATTTCACAGGACTTTTACGTGGCATCACAGATCAACATAATTTTGTTCTTGCCATGGAGCTACCTACTTTGATAGATTTAGAGCTATTCATTATGCTTTTACAGCAGGTGGTGGAGAAAAATAAAAGCATGCTCTCAAAGGAGCAGATTGTTCCAATTATGAGCTGAATGAGAAAAGAGTATTCCATCCCTGATGCGACACCTTCATACATGGAAGTCCCAAAAGAAACCATTGGTAACTGAGCCCTGTGCACAGGAGAAGTTGTGCTGACAAAACTTCGTTGTGTGCCTCTAGTAGAACTCTTCTCTCATGCTCTTGCTTTGGTTTTTCTTTTTCCTCCTGATCTGCTTGTTTCTAGTGGATGAGTTTCCTCGCTCACAACCAGCTCCTTAAAATGGAGGGGCATGAACTTTGAGATATTACTAGTGTGTTTTGCATTCTGCATAACACCAGAAGTGGTCAGATGCAAAAACAGATCTCAGAACTAAACTGTAAACTTAGATGCTTTCAACTGTCTTTGTATACATGCCATTCTGTGCTTGGAAAAAATCCTTTGCCGTGCTGATAGGTATTAGTACTAAGTAACGAAGAACACTTCTAAAATCTAAATATTAGAACTGCCATACAGAATGTTTACATGCTATTTGGGAATAGTATCTTTTAGCTAGAAGTCAGTAGATCTCCAGTGCACCATCCCTATAATGCTATTCATAGTAGATGCTATGTGTATCTTAAATTTAATTTAATGTTGTTGTGCAACTGCCTGTTTCTATTCTAAGTAGTAGAAGTGCATAATCTCTAGGAAGTGCAGTGAGAACATTGGAATCGTTAGGTAAAGTTCAGTTATTCAAATTCAGAATCGGTTTTTTCTTTTTGTCCTGAGCTGATGAGCTGAGAGGCCGCAGTAAAGTTGTACTGGGCATCCGTTTACCAGTGGGAGTTATTGACACATGCTTCTTCTAGTCTTAAGCTTATTTGTATTTTAACATGGTAGAGAAAAGATCTGTTTAGCTCTTCTTTCCTGGGTTGTTATAAAAGGAGGTTGGATAAATGCAAATCACAGGGTAATGTCAGTACCAAGTGCTGCTGCTAAGGAATTATCATTATGATTTTAAAACTATGCAATTTATTTTTAAATTTAAATGAATTTAAAATAGCCTTTTATAGGTATTTTGGGTTTGTGTGGCAAGGTTTTGGTGGCTGGGAGGTTAGAGGGGTGGCTTCTGTTAAGAACTGCCAGAAGCTTCCCCTGTGTCTGACAAAGCCAACGCCAAGCTCCAAGACAGACCCTGGCTGAGCCTGTCAGAGACAGCAGTAGTGCCTCTGTGATAACAGATTTAAGGGGAAAAATTTTCTGTGTGACAAAATGGTTTTTAAGATTTGATATTATTTTTCATTACCCTAATGTGATTTGATTGGTAGTAAATTGAGTGTGGTTTGCCCATGATGTTAATTGGTGAGTGACCCACAGGTCTTTCAAAGTATTTTTCTCTCCCCTGAGGAGGGGATTGATAGCGCAGCTTTGGTGGGCACATGGTGTCCAGCTAGGGTCAATCCCCCAAAATAGACGATGTGTAAGTTTTGACTACATGTTCTTTATTAAATCTTCATTAAGTTTTGGTTAATTTTGGGTATTTTATGATTAATTTTGAGATTAAATTTAGGTTAATCTTGATGACCTTGTTATTAAGCAGAGCTTTAATTTATTTTCTGAGAGTTCAGTGTGGGATATTAATCTTTCTTTCTATAATGAACATTTAAGATTCTTTATCTTTCATAAATGAAAATGGACATGTAGGCAGGAAATTTTTTGAGGCTAGTATGATTTATCACTTATCTTTTAGAAGGACGTTGAAGGGGAGTGTGTGAGCTCTCGGTCTGTTTAAGCAAAAGTTGATACCCTAGTGAAGCTTATGAGAAAAGATAATGGATACAGTGAATTGTTGTTTTGCTTGGTTTCTGTGAAAGGTAAATGTTCCCCAAATACTTCACAAGCAACTAAGCAGATTTGATTGATCCAAAATACAATTAGTAGTTTGACAAAATAATCAGAGATATTTAAAATTCTGTCTTCTTAGCTTTCTATTCCAGCTGTTGGTGTGGTGTTTGTTTCTGATGGATGACCTGTTTTTTTCTTTTTGCTTGTCTTTGATTGTTGAGGGAGACTTGATGGCTGCTGCCACCTCTGCAGGTGTGGCAAGTCATGACTCTGGTTGATGCTGTCCCATCCAGCTCTTCTGGGCCATGTCCTGAGGGCAGTGCTGCTTGAAGGAAGGAGATTCTACTGACTGCCTTCCATCCCAGTCCCTCAGCCCACATCAGGCTGCTGAGGTCAGACCAGTCTGGTGTATTACTCTGATCACTGCTGCTGCTGCCATCTTTTTCAGAAGCATGATAATAGAAATCTAAGGTAAATGTGGATTTAGGTACTGCAAGATCCAAGAACATTTGAATGTCAGCACTGTGTACTTCCAGCCGGGAGACTGAGCAGACGTGCACAATCACTGTGGCAGGATATATGTGTTGGTAGGTATGGACAAATTCCAGTGGCAGGGTAGTATTGAAGAAAAATTGTAAGTTATACATCAGTGGTAGCTAAAGGAATATGGTGGTGATGGGTAATGGGACAGTGGCTGGCAGTGAATTACCATTTAATTGAGTTTTGGGGGAAGTTACAAATGACTTAGTAAGAGATTTCTGACTTGTCAATTGTAGGATATTAGGGGACTGTTGCCGAAAAGTTAGGCAGCAAATATGAATGGGTATTTGAGTTCAGCTGCTGAACTTCACTGGAAGGTAGTGGATGTTCAACAAGCTGATCCACTATCTTCCCTAAGCAATGCTGTTACATTATTGTGGACAGCGGCCCAGTAGCTGAATTAGGGTGCTAATAAGTCCTGGCCTACTGTGTGCTTTTGTCAGATGTGGTTTTATGTTTGAGTGGTTTAAGATTTGATTTGAAATGTATACAGTTTTGAACAAATGACTGGGAACAAAATATATCACTGCAGGTTTCACCCACCCACCACCTCTTCACCTTGTGATTTCCACACAGCATGTTGCACTAGGTTTGTCTCTTACTGCCTGGAGTTACTGAAATAGCATGCAGGCAATTGACTGTTAAAACAGAGAAGGAGAGATCTAAATTTTCTCATGTTTTAAGTCTTAAGGAGTAGTCTGCAGAGGGTTTGAAATGCTCAGCCTGTCTTGTGTAGTACTGGATAAAACACTACGGCATTTGTTGTTCACCTGCCTTGAAAAGTCTCGGTATGCTGGTAAGAAGTAAGGTGGCAGTGTGCTCCATGAGAGGAAGCCATTGGTTCAAGCAGTTGTTAGAGGGTTGATTTTGTAGTGGGTTGATAATCTGCCCTGATAAACTTTGCTTGTGTGTATATGATAAATGCACACTTGCTTGTTCTGTGGGTGCAGCCATGAGGTCCGGATTGCTTGCTGTGTATTGGAAGTTGAGTTGTTATTGCTAATCAGAACCCTGATAACTAAAATTAATAGTGGGTACAAAGACAAGCAATTAAGGACATTCATCTTCTAAATGAGTCTAAAAGATTCATTGGTAGTTTAAATTTATATACTGAGGGCACTTAAACCATTAAAAAGGGTAATGGGTGCCCTGCAGGCATGTGCTTCAAAGCCATATGTCATTTCGGTGTTGGGACAGCAGACTGATAGCTTCCCTTTAAGGGAAACTGCTATTCATTTATCAATAAATTGTTGAAGGAAATGTACATTTTTTTGCTGTAGAGTGCTCACAGAAGTGTAATGTAAGTTAAATCAAAATGCAAGATTTATGTTCTGAGTCTTTTTGGCTTTATCATAAGAGATGTTAATTAGAAAAGTCTCTCACTGGTAACAGAGGGCACTGGAGTTGGGATTTTGAAAAGTATAAATATTTCTCTGACACACAAATATTTCTCTCGTGCCTTGCAGTCTTTGACAGTGACACTGATGTAGTAACCAACAGGGAATGAGATGTTGGGGCTTTTTTCTTGCTGCTGCTGATGCTCTGCTCATGTTGTCACAGGGTGATATTTGAGCAAGTTTTGTTAATACAGGGATGAATATGAAGTTTTAAGGATTTATGGTATAAGGACTTAGCACAAATTTTGCTTCAGTGTAGAATTTTCTTTCTTCGTCCTTGACAGCTGAAACATTGGTTAACAATTGGTTAATTCTGGGGGTGCCTGCGTATATATCTGGCAATGGGTTTTGGTGATGCAGGATTATCTAAAACTTGGTTTTGTCATTCATTCAAAATGACTAATGCATTTGCAGATTTGTGGGAATTATTTGAGCTATCCCTAATTGAAGATGCAACATGATCTCTTGGTGTGGGGGACAGTGCAGATTTGTTTATGGAATTTAGTAAAAGGAAATTCCTCTTCCCTAAATATGAACACTGTTTGTGCAAACTCTCTGCCTGTTACCTGATACTTGAATATTCTGTTTTGGGTAGGTTAAAAACATTTTCATTCTCAATTTGGTGACATACATGCCCATTCCTTCTTTCCATTTTTTCCGGCCTTTCTGAGTTCTGCACCATGTATGTCTTGTACAGAGGGCAGGAATGAGCACAGGCTGTAGTTCTTGATGGTCCTCAATCTCCCCTTTCCCACCTCAAGCCCATTTGCCTCTGGAGTGTATGTGAGCTTGTGAGACCCAGGCAGGCATGGTAGAGTGTTGGCTGTTTGTGCTGTGGTGGTGACTCATTATAGGGCAACACTGGAATTTATTGTAATAAGGGGCCGTTCTCACAGTACTTGTCCCATATTTTGTATTTAAAAATTCAGACAACAAAGTTAATACAAACACCCTGTTAATCTAGAAGTGTCTTAGCAATAGGAACTTTTGTTGTGATGAGTGTTATTTGGATTGATGTGCCCGAATTACTGAGGACAGGGAGAAGTGGACGCAAGAAATATCTCCACTGACTTTCAAAAATTGTCTATAGTCTAGTTCTTGGGTTCTTATATAACTTCTCTGGATTAAAAAATACCGCCTAAATAATGATGAATGCACTGTGTTTTCTCTTTCACTCTCTCCTGGTATTGCCTTTTGTTTTTGAGCAGGAGGCGCAAACTCTAGGGCTGTGTGCCATGAATAGGGAGAACAGCTGCTGCAGAATTGTATGCATGACATCTGTATTTTCTTGCCTTTATGCTTTGCTTTTTCCTTTGACCAGGCTCTTTTGATTCCTTTGTTTCTTCCTTCTTAAACCTTGATCTTTTTCTGTGATTGTCATGCTTTCTTCTCTTTTTTCCCAGCCTGTTTAATGGCCTTGAGTTAAGAATGGACTAAAAAACCTTCTGAATGAGACAGGGCATACATTACTGTTCTGCATGGGAATTCTGTCTTTTTTTTTTTTTTTTCCTCCCATCATTTAC
The DNA here is from genome assembly GCA_013397865.1 of Struthidea cinerea. NCBI lineage: Eukaryota > Metazoa > Chordata > Aves > Passeriformes > Corcoracidae > Struthidea > Struthidea cinerea. Next base: position 158,458 of record VZTI01005063.1, on the reverse strand, counting down.
ATTCCTCTCATTTTTCTTTCTCTCTGTCACTTCTCCTCACAACTTTTGTTGTAAGGTTTTCATATCTGTTGTTTGTGTGACCCTGAAAAAATGCCTTGCTATGTTATGCTAGACTGATTTAGTAAATCAAGATTACCCAATTCATTCTGCAGCAATTATATAATTTCTAAGTAATCTTAATTAATTTTTCTGACTGTTCTGGGCACAGTATTTATCCTTGTCAGTGTTTGGACTGCTTATGCTTTCAATGCATCGGAGTTTTTGATTTTCATCTTTGAGCTTGGTCCATTATTTTCAGTTTCCCCCGTGGTTTAGATAGCATGTCGCTTTTTGTCACGCAGACACTGAGATAGGTTTCACTTGGATTGGTGACTTCAGGCAATGATTTGCTCTGAAAGAAGGTGCTCTTGGGGGACATTGGTTATGTGGAGTAGGGAGGTTTTTACCAAAGAGAGTGGAACTCTGATGGGTGAGTTGTTTGCAGGTTTTAGCTTTGTAAAAGCAAGCCTGTGAACTGTGGTACAAAGCTGTGTGAGCACTGCAGTTGTGGTGGGCCCCAGAGAAACGCTTCTGCTTGACTCTTGATAGATCTCTGCTTTTAAATAAACTAATAACAAGTTTCTTCTCTAGGAGGATGCACATTTGATGATGGTCCTGGGCCCTGTGACTACCACCAAGACCTGTACGATGATTTCGACTGGGTGCACGTCAGCGCTCAAGAGCCTCACTATTTGCCACCTGAGATGCCTCAAGGTGAGAAACCTCACAGATATTGAAGGTTAAGTTTCTTTATAAACGTGGAGCTTCACTGGATATGGTCTCAAGGCCATGCTCTGAGATCCCAGTTCTAACCTTGATAATGGAGGTAATAAAAAGAAACAAAACTGATAAATATAACAGTCTTGGTAATTGAGAAGCCTTCCTAGATCAAATCCCCCTTTAAAGCTGGGATGAGGCATAGGGAAGGGAGAAAGGAAGCCACAATTTCCTTTTTATTCTGTGTGGAATTCCTGTTGACTTAAAGTCAAATTCCATGTTTTATATGACAGCTACTGTATCGATTCAATTATTCAGGTAGGCACTAGAAGAAATGGTGAAAAAAGGGATACATGCAAAAACCCTATACGCTGATTCCTTCCCTCTCCTCCCCCCAACCTCCTATCATCTGAAGGTAATCAGAAAAGCTTTGATTTATGGAAATATTGCTGTTGTTAATTACTGTTTAGGACAGGTAATGAATAACTGAAGAGGCACAGCCTACATGACCTTGCCTGCTCACCTTTGATGAACAGCTTAATCGGCGCTTCCCAGACAGCATGATATGCTGAGAGAATGAAAGCATTTGAAATTCAGCTACATTTTCCAATTAATAATACATTAAGTAATTAATCATGCAGAGGAGGAAAAAAGGTCATGGCTATTTTATTTGTATCTAAAAGGTTTTGTGAAGTGAGGTGTGTGTGGAGAAGGAGTGGGAAATGTTGCCACACAGAAGTAACCTCACCTCTGCACCATTCCTTCCCCTGCTTTTTCATACTGTTGTGAATTATTAATGGTGGTTGATCTATATAATTTTGCTTCTTAACTGCAACCTAGCTGGGCTCCCCCTGCTTTGGAGTCATTGATACGAGCAGGTGTTACTATGCCCAATAACTTGCAAAATAGGTTAATTAAGCAAGACCCACACTTTATTTAATGGACTTCTTGGTGCTTCAGTTTTGCATAAGGAAGAACAAATTTAAAGCCTGAAGCCTCAACATTCGTGATGGTCTTATATTAAAAAAAGCTCAAAGCAATATATCCCCCAGTAAGGCTGAAATTAATTACTATTCTGTTTGCATTTTTCAGAATCTACATGTTTTTTTATAAAGGTTGGAGGTACTTTAATTGTAATGGAAACACCATTTTGGGAAATTTCGGTATTCTCAGACCTTTGGCACACGTTGTCTAGGAAGAAGAGCGATTTGAGGAATTGTATTTTGAATGAATCTAAGTGACAAGATGGCTTCTTGCTTATCCCAAATAACATACCTGTCATCCTTAGGCAGTTTTTAGAGTGAAATGACAAAATGCTCTCTGGTATGTGATTTCTGCTCAATTCTGCTACAAAGTCTTTTTTCTCTGAGTGTAGCACATGGATTCTTTCAGAGGAAGTTCTTATTTTTGCATCTGTATGCAAAATTGTGGCTGCTCAATAAAATCTATCAGAATAAAGGAGTTTTTCAGAAATAGTCCAGAACAGATACAGCAGAAGGTCTGGTTATTCTTTTTTTCTTCCTTTGGTTAAAATGCTAGACTTCTTGTACCAAGCGTGATGTTTGGTGACTGAGATGTGGACTAATACTAAACCTCAAATCTGTTCTGGTCTGATGAGCTTCCCCTTAAGAAGTTCAGAGTCTTCAGATTCTGAAGATGGGTGCCATACCTAAATATTTAGTTCATTTGTGTTTGAAATAGCATGATTTTGAATTAAGTCTTGAAAGGTAGCATGGTTCTAACATGAGTGCTAACTTCTTTTGGTGGATCTGCAGGAAATGGAACAGCAAGAGGTTCAGGCAAAAGCAGAAGGGAAATAATTGTGCAGTCATCTGCTGTGCAGTGTTTTAACATTGGTGACCCTTCCTGATTACTGTTGAAATTGTAGGTTTGAAAACGTTCTACTGCTCATGAAGAAGTTATCCAAGTCGAATAAGATATGGTAATGAAAGTATAGATAAAATTAAACTACTGCAGCTGTCACTTTGAAAAATGCTGTGTTTTCTAAACTGTAGAAGCTAGGAATCTCTTAGGGACCACTTTTTCCTGTTCAGTCAGTGAAGGAGAGCAGAGAAGGGAAGGAGTACCTAGAAAAAACTAAGCAGCAAAGAAAATGAAGTCCTAGGATAGGGGCTGTTTTCTTTCCATCTCTTCTTCTCAGGCTCTATAATCCTTCACCTAGGCACAAAGCTCCTTCGTCGACACCTCCTCTACATGGACACACTTTGTAGCGTTTGGAAACCTTGACTTTTACATCTTTCTGGAATACAATAAAATGGGGGCTCCAGGTATAGATTTGCGTCAGGAGGAGCACTGTTTTACCACTGTGATAACAAGATAATACCCTTACAGTGAGTATGCAGCTTTCAGGGCTCTAACTTTACCAGATTCTCATGGAATCATTGCAGTTATAGAGGATTTAACTCAATTTTCAAATGACAATTTTCAGTCTTCAGTACCTTCAGTACTTCTTCAGAAAGACTTGTTTAAAAAAAAACCCAAACAACAAAACTCCCCAAAATAAAGAGTGCAAGAGAGAATAGGGTACATAAAAAAGTAGTAAAAGGGGAAAAAACTGACAATTGCTAATGTTATGGCAAGTGCTAAATTGACAAGTGCCAATGTTTTGATTCAAGGGGGGTGGTGGTTTAAATCGATGTTGTGCTTTGGAGAGTGATGATGAATCATGGGAAATTTCAGACCTAATGCCATGTGCTTCAGAGTGCTTTGAAAATATGAAAACTTCTCCTAATGGAAAATATTTTACAAGTGTAGCAATAGTAAATGCTATTGGTGAAGCAAGTATAATTACCTCTGAGTAATTAATGCAACTTCAGATTTTTTTTTTACACTGACCTACATTGTATTTCTCAAGCTGTGAGCAGAGGCAAAAGCCACTTATCTCCTCTTATGGGAAAAATAAATGCAGTAATAATGATTAATTTCAAAATAAAGCGAGCACCTAAAGCAGGTACTTGAGTACATCTTTAAATACCAACTTGTAAATTGTCTGAACTGAAGCTTACATGATAAAATCTTTGGATTACTTATTAAGACCTGGCAAAACACCTGATTTTCAACATTAGCTTTTTGAGAGCATATGAAAGCAGCTGTGCTAGGTCAAGCTAAAGATCTGCTGATTTTGAGTGTAGCCATTAGCAGTTGCCTAGGCAAGAATGTAGAGGTGGGACAAATAAGTGCTGATCCATGCCCTGACTGCTCTCCTACTTTCCAGCTGTTTGGCATTTAGGAATGTTCTCAACCAGAAACAGTCTTTATTACTAATATTCTCAAGGAGTCTATGGTTTTGCCCTGTCAGCCTTGTCTTACTGTGTGTAGGCTCCTTGAAGGCTTCAGGTATCTTTTATGGGCTAAAACAGAGTGCCAGGTTTTGTTATGGAACATGGGGAAATGCAGCTCTTCTTGCTTGTTTTGGACTTGCATATGAATTCTCTTTTAAACATGTTGGTCTCACATACAGGAAGTGTGCAAAGCTGAGTGCTAATCCTCGCCTCCCACCCATTCATTTTTTTTTAATACCTCTTAAATAAAATAGACGCTTTTCCCTGGACCATCATTCCTAGGTCAAACAGTCCAAGACTACTGAAATGTTCCATACATGGAAATGGTTCTGCAACTGTACATCTGCATTTTGTGGGAAGCTGGGCTGGTAAACAGGTGTTGTATTTTTGTAGACATGGTGACAAAAAGTGAAGTCCAAGTATTTACCTCGTGGTCTTTGTCCCTCTAAAGAAAGACATCTTCTAGATGCTAAAGCAAACCCTTTACAGCATGCATTATGTTTTCATGTGTGTTATTTTTATACATCATGCTAAACAAGATAGAAATTAGAGAATGCTCTTAAGCTGAAATACAATTTTGTCTATGGATATTTTCCAGTTATTTTAGGGGATTATTCACTGTGTGTAGATAACTTAATTTTGCAGAAGACAGAGTAAATAATAGTGCTTTCTTATACACACTGGCTGTGCAAAGGGGGATTTTATCTATATTAATAATACACTTACTGATGGTTTTACCCCTAGTTAGAGAAGATAGTTTATTTACCCTGTTTGCTTTGCCTGTTAAAAGCAACATTACTCTGGGGCTATGCAAGGTCAGGGCATGAGAGCCTGTAATGGGCTGTGTGATGGGAGTCACTTAATGAAGGGCTTTTTTAATGTAAGGGCTATTACCCTCCTGGTTACAAATGCATTTTGAAGAATGTCTAAATTATAGTGGACAATACTGACGTGCTCAGATGGACATCTTATTTCTGATCTCTCAGATGGATAATGTGCCTGGATTGGATGTGTGCTAATTTTTTAAAATTGATTTTGTAGATGTCTGAGAAAACTAAATTAACAGCAGTGGGGGAGGTCCTTAGCTGCGCTTGTCATCTGTCATGACTAAAGAAAAACAGAGTAAATCTTTAAAGGTGTTCCTTAGTATTACAGAGTTTTGCAAATGCAAATGTTATTTGTTACAATGAAGAGTATTGCAGAAATAATTTTTTCACTTTACAGAAATTATATATAACCTGTTATACTGCCCCCTTAAAGAATAAAACTAAATTCACTACTCTGAAAAAAAGGAAAAGAAACAAAACAATCCGAAAAGTAAAACAGTAACATATTCTGGTTTAGGTTGATATTTTTGGGGAAGGCTACGCAGTTGTTTCAGAATGGAGAACGTATACAGTGAAAGGTGTTGGAGATGGAAGGAAATATGTTGACAAATAATCTTAGGCTCTACTTTCATGGTTCTTTTTTGTGGTTTTTAGGTAGAATGTCTGACTGCTCATTACCACATCCTGTCATGCCCAGAGGCATTCTCATGTTTCTGCCTTCTCCCAGTTGTTTTGATGTGCATGTGGTTGTGTACTTCTGTGGACTGGAAATAAAAAAAAGAAAGTCTGCAGCATGGGTCAGTTTGTTAGCCCAGTCAGCTCATTGTGCATCTGTAAAAAGATTTGCCATGCTTGTGCAGCTGATGAGAACCATGTTAGCTGGTGGCATGAGTGGGTACAGGGCTTGTGTAAGCCTCTAGGGCACCTGAAAGAACTATGAAAATTATATCCTTAGATTTGCATGCAACCTAAATGTTCCTGTACAAATAGTGTTGAATATTTGTTGTGATCTGAAAGGTCAGTTGTGCTCTATTTAAGTTCTCCCTTGTACAGAACGGAAATAACTTTTGTGTCACCTGCATGACCCTAAATGAATTTCAGCACAGGACCAATGTAAGTGTTTATGAAATGTATAACTGAGAGAGGGGAGCCAAAAGGTCATGAAATTTGTGTTTTAATATAGATTTCATATGGATGTAGCTCAGGAAGGAAAGCTGTAATGTAAATGTCATATAGATGAGACTTCTGGCCTTTTACTTGACTTAAACCTGAATTTTTCTCCCGTAAAAATGAATCCACCAACCCATGAATAAATTTAAATTCTGTGGAAATGTAAGGGTATAGTCAGACAAAAAGCTAACTGGGAAGCAGTGTCTAGTGAAAAGAGATGTATTTCTTGAGGCATGGAAAAGATTGAGAGCTCGGCAGCAGAACCCTCACCATGTCCTGGGTTACTGAGCTGTTGCACAGTGATGCTGTTCCACACTTGAGGTGGCAACTTGCTGTTTTGTGCTACAGAAGGGTGAAGTTCAAACAGGGTCTCTTTCTGTGTCTCTTTATTTCAATAGAGAGGCGAAAAAAGTTTACTAGTCCACTGAGCAGCTGAGAACTGAATTTTCAAGATTTTGCTGCCCTATGACTTGCTTTGTTGGTGTAAAATCAGAGAAACTGTGCGTGAAGGAATTTTTTGACTAGTCCATATATTGGCAAATGCAATCCCGGAATGTAGTGGTTTTAAAATTTGATAATGGAAGGCTTATCTGGGTCATTCATTACATTATGAAATAAATTGCAAAAGCTTGGGTCTGTGTTTGGAGCCGCTAAGAAATTCTGGTTGTCTTTCCCCCTTTTACATTTCTTTATGTGATAGGATGGATATGTTTTATTTAAGGTGGCTGCATTTTTTTCCTTGGAAGCTTAAGTCTTCATATTCTTCTTCACCCCAAAAGCTGACTGATTTTTACTTCCTGTTTAACTTGTCAATGCACTGCAGAGCTGAATTTATTTGAAGTACTTCTTTGATCAGAAAAACATATTTTCCTGCCTTTCTTGTTCAGTAAACCTGGTGCTTGCTTTTTTGTCTGTGTTTTTTGTTAGTAGCATCTTTAACAGAAAGAAGCCTAGCTTGTTGCTCCAGAGCAATTGATGTCTGCCTAAAGAATGCATGTAAACATCCTGATCCTATTTGGCTCATTCAGTACAGTGCTTTATCAATCTATTGACTAATTCCAAGGATTCCCTGTTGTTCTCATATACACTTGACTTGGTATAAAGCGAACAGCGGAGGGGTACAGGGAAGGATTTATAGCTATTGCACAATGTATCAGTGCTATTGTACCTTTAGATAAGCCATTTTTTCGTCAAGAAGTTTAGGTGTGAGTTTAGTAAAAGTAAAATTTTTGTACTAATAGTAATGGCTTTGGTCTATGAGTAACAAATGTCTTGGGTTTTCATTCATTGACACAGATTTCTTGCTGAATTTACACAAAATTACTTCACCTTCAAGGCCATCTGCTACACGCGCTTATTTACACTGATTTGGTTGGTTTTGCTTTTTCTTTTCCTCTCCTAAGTTAAAATACTATTTTGTTCAGCCTTACCCCTTCCATCCAGTGTAAGCTGTATAAAATGCAGCCTTCTGAGAAACTGTTCCTTCTTTTTCCTTGTTCTTTTTTTTTTTTTTCCTAGTTCAATATTTGAAATATATTAGTATGTTGCTCTGAATCTGGACTACTAAATTAAAACAAAGGGAGAAACCTGTTTGTTATAGGTAGAGTTTCAAAGTAGTAGGTCAATCTTGGACAAATCCACCTTTGCCATCCGGGTACCATCAGAGCATTTGTAACAGTATTCTTGCTTGTGACACAGCCTTCTGTTGAGTGGTGCAGCTTTCTGGCTTCTGGTATTGGTATCTCAAGGAGTTCAAATGGTGTTGGTCAGCACTGTGAGCAGGGAGAAATGACCAGTTCTGGTCAACTCTTGCCACTCTCTGTCAGAAGCCTGGGCTGTAAGTGGAAGTGTTTCATTGCTTGTATAAAGTCAGCTGCTGCTTTGGGAATTGTGAATGTCAGTAAGAGGCATTACCTGGAACTGCTATTTTGGTACCATTGTGAAGGGTGAATAAAAAGCAAAATGGTGCTGTGTTGGCCTTTCAGAATTGAAGGGAAAACAGGGTTGAAAAGCACCTTGGTAGCCTGGAAGGTGTTACAGATTATTTGAGGCATTTAGAGGCATTCAGAGTGGGCAAGGCTAGAAGTCCAAAGCACAGCAAGGAGCAGTGCTTGTTTGGTTTCTCACAGTTTACCTGCATGGAGAGAAGCAAGCCAGCCCTGCTTTTGAGTGGTGTGTCTGCCTGTTGTGCCATTGTCCTACCACAATTTTCACTCTCAGCCTGCTTGTGTGTGTATATATATGTATTTATTTTTTTACCCTGAAGATAACAGTTGCCTTGCCTTCAAATTGTCTGGGCTATTTTGGAGTGCACTGGAGGGTCAGACCCAAGTTAAGGTACTGCTGCTTCTCATGTGGCTTCATTCGGCTCAGAGCGTGGGCAGAGCTCGTGCGCTCCTGCTCACAGAGCAAGGCATAGGGTCAGCATATCTGGTGACCTTGAACCCTCTGTTTGGCACCCTTTGGCTGGACCCTCTCATAGAAAAGATAAAAAGCAGACAACTAGTGTATGTGAAGTTATTGTATGTTTGCATGGCTGCTTCAGCTTGCTGTAAGTGTAGGTGGCGTCCTTCCCTGTCCCTGTCTATGTCTGCTCCTAATCTCTAGCTTTACATTTCTGTAGGTTGCCCTGACTGGAAACCTCATTGCTCTGCTTTCTGTTCCCACTCGCCTGTGTGCAATTTTTAGCAGTAATAAAATCACATCTTGTCATGTAGGAGATGGAGAAGAAGCCAGATTAGAAGTAGGGGGAAAAAAAGTAAACTAATTTTACTATTTGGAAGAGGATAAATAAAAACAGCACCTAGGAATTATTTGGGGAGGAGAGTGAAGGAAAAATACTGTGACGTATGAAAAAGATTGGCGTTCAGACAAGACGGAAAAAAGCCCTGTAATAGAATGAGTAATGTATAGTGGTTGCTAATGCAGATTATTGCATCTGAAGCAGTAAACTTCAGAAAGAAATGCCACATATTTCTGTGGCCAGGGTGTTGTGGTAACCCTTTGTGCATGGGTATATCCCCTTCCCTGGGCTAACTTCTGACTTTGGTCACAGCAGATATGAAGCCTCTTAATGGAAGCGAAGCTGTGAGATACTTTGCATTCACTGCAGTGTAAGAATATCCCCACTTTAGTATGGGACCTGTTACACAACTGTAAACTAATATCTGAATTACCTACAAATCTATAACCTCAGCAATGACAACCCCAACAACAGAAAAAGCAATGCCCATAAAAACAAAAACCTTTAAGTAAGATGAGATAAAATTTGGTAAGCCACATATTAGCAAAAAAACCAAAGGGAAGTGATGTTTTCCTTCATGTTTTCAATGTACAGTGCCTGAAATTTTCCTGTCTGCTTAAATATTGATTTTTGAGGTCTAACCCTTTTGCTGCTCAGCATGTAACTTATGTTCCCTTGTGCTTTTGCTGCAGGTCTGTGCTGATGCAGCAGTCATTGATGTTTGTTAATAGTGACTACAGCTGCAGTATTAATAAAATTATTATTTTATAGAACAGGTTTTGAATCAGCTGGGAAGGATCAAACTTTTCATAGCTTGTGGTGAGCTAATGAAACAATTACAATCAGAAAACTTCAAAATATTTAATTTGGGTGTTTGTATCATTACTTACTATAGGATACTTGTTCAATTTGTTTTTATTGAGCTAGTTAGTTAGGTTTGTTTAATCTCTTTTTCCCTTTTTTCTTTCTTCCCTGTCACTTTCCCCGACACCCAAACCTCTTTGCTGGGATTATTTTGTTCCCTTTCCCACCTTGCTGCATAGAAATACTTTGAAAAGGCAAATCTATCTTACGATGGTTACACAAATTTCATTTCTGAGCATGTAGGCTGTGAAGAGGCAATTGCCGAGGTGGTGCTTATTAGGGAAGGAGCAGGTTTGTGTCAGGTACAGGAACAGATTCAGTTCCTTTGCTTTGCTTTGTACGTGATGTTTGTGTTTGTTTCTGAATCTTGTTTAATCATTAGTATGTGTAATGTTGCTTCCACATACACACACCGACGTTCAAAGATATCTTTTTAATTTTTTGTCTCCTCTCCTCCTGGGCTTGAAAGAGTAACCATGTTAAAGTATGTTTTAGAGTAGATTTTAGAACATTATTAAGAAATTAAATGCATTGAGGACATGACCCACTAGAAAAATATTTATTTTAAAATGCAATACATTATTTCATTCCAAAATATGTTGATTCTGTCCAAAGGTGAATGGGGTTTTATCAGATTTAAACTGTAGTTAAAATTAGCAAGCAGGAAAATGTGAATTAGATCATACATTTTTAATTTGTTGGGCATTTTACATACTGTCTATCTTGCAGAGGAAAAAAGCATATTTTTCCCTACCCCTCTAGGGCCTGCCACCCCCATACTCTCAGCAGACTTGAAAAAACACCAGTCTTCTATCAGGATGCTACTTTGTATGGAAAGGTATAATTAAGTAATACTCTGAACTAATAAAAGCTCAAGAGTGGGATTTTTTTTTGTGAGTGATTTTACTTTTTATTTCCTGAAGAAAAGAGGCATTTGATACATATTTGTTTCAGAAGAAATAGCTTTTAAAGCTCCCAGTCTATTCTGCAGTATAATCACAGCTTCAGGTAAAAAAAAAAAAATAAAAATGTGGAACTTAGAGGTAAACTTACAATGCACAGTGCTGGACTATCCAGAGGTACTCCAGTTAACCTTGTGTTGCTGAGGAGGGAGAGATGACCTAGCTCTCCAGCCGTTGCTGAGTTAGCAAAACCCCCAAACTTCCTTGTGTTCTTCCGTCTTTTTGAAGAACAGTTCTCAGGATTTGACAGCTATTTACTCTGTTTGGGATCAAACTATTTTTAGCTTCAAAAACCTAGCCTTGTATAAACATGAACCAGACATACTGTACTCTGTTAGAGAAAGTCAACAAACAGTATGAACTAAGCATCTTTCTCTTGCATTTGTGTTCTCTTAACTTATTCTCATGAATGAGGGATCAGTAAGCACATGGCATACAAACAGAAGCAGCTGTTGTCATTAATTTTTCCTCTTTGGTATAGCTGACATCTGCTAACATAGCCTTTACCTTCCTCAGCTTTTCCACTGTGTGCCAGGCTTATGGCTGGCTTTGAACTCTCCCAACTTGCGGACTTTCTTGAAAGAAATAAAGAAAACATGCAGCTGAGTGAGATTTGCAGTGACATTAGGAAGTATCCCTTGTACTAGCAGTAGAGATGGCTTCCTTCGTCTGTTGGTTACAGTGTTTGGGAGCAGGTTGCCTTGGCTCCAGGCTTTGCAGGAGGTCTCTTATCACTTTCCTCCAGACTGGCAGTAAGAGCTCTGCTCTCTAATTAGACTGCAGTTGCAGGTAGATATTAAGCCAGTATAAGTTTCCAATTAGGTTGCAGCTTCACAGGTCACAGTGAGCCAGCCTAATACCTTACTGTTGAGTAAAGGGATTATTCTGCTCATTTTTACTCCCTCTCCTCCCTTGCCTTCATGTTTCAGCTAGCTTCCTTAGCTAGCTTTAGTCATCAGAGATCACTGAGAGCTGATATAGCTCATTATTCCTGAGAAAATGTTGTTGTTTTTCTGGATTCATCTGACTTAGTGAATTGATTTGACTCGAGTCTGACAAGCACCATAGCCAGCAGCGCAAGGGAACGAAGGAGCTGAAAGGACAAGGGGCGTAAAAACAAGAGGAGAGGCAGGCACAGGGAGTTGTTAGGTCATACCACGTGTAAGCTGCAAACAGCAGTTTGTGTTTTGAATTTTGTAATAAATATAATCTTAATTTCCCCCCTGTCAGCCCCAGGTTTTTCATTGCATGGTCCTGCTACTGCCTTTGTATTGGATCTTGTCTGAAACCAAGAGATGAGTCTGTTCATCTTATAAGTAAGACAGTGGATATTCTCATTTGTGTGTAAGTTCTTTCTCCAAATGTGGAGAACCATGTAAGCAACTTCTTTGGAAGATTCAGACAGGTATGTACTTTTGAGTATGTTGATTGCACGTTGTTGGAAAACATTCTCCACTGGAATTCATTAAGTGTATAAGGAGGAGGAGGTTACCACCAAGTGAAAAATGTTGGTCACCTGGAAGCCGGTGACTGCGCAAAGACAACTGCTGCATCAAGCAAATATGGCCTATTTGACAAATAGGTATTTGTACAGTGGTTTAAAGAAAACATGTGTAAAAGTGTAAAGTCTGATGTTTTCCTCTAGACTAAATAAATTTCACAATCTGACCAGCTGACCTAGTATGAAAAAACCTCCTCAAAATTACTATGTAAATTTACTTACATTGTATGAAATTAATGTTACTCACAAGGTACACAATTTATTTTGCATATATAATTTGTACTTATATAAAATTATATTCATGTAATATTCATGTGGAATTTATATGAAGATTTTGATTAAGGAATGTGAAAGAAGCAAAGAGGCAAAACAGTGTACATAGCTTATGGGTAAGGATCAGAGAATAAATCAGCACAGGTGACATTGCTGTGAGTGTCTGCTACAGCCTATCAAGAGCAGGAAACAGATGAAGCCTTCTTTATGCAGTTGGTGAAAACCTCACATTCAGAGACTCCCAGAGATGCTGTCTTCACAAACAAGGAAGAGCTGTTTGAGTATGGTTAAGGGCAGCGTCAGCTGAAATGATCATAAGCCTTGAGTTTGAGATCCTGAGAAGAGTCCCCAAGGCTCACAGCAAAATTACAGACTTGAATTTTGAAGAGTAGATTTTGACCTCTTCAGGGACTTGCTTGGCAGGATCCCATTGGGAGGTACCCTGAAGGGCAGAGGGGTTCAAGAGACTTGGTGGACCAAGGACAGCCTCTTGGAGCACAGGGACGGGCTGTTGCCATGTGCAGAGAGTTAAGCAGGCGTGGCAGAATGGCATTATGGATGAACAGAGCCTGTGCACTAAAAGAATTCACAGAGAGAGAAGCAGGGAGAGGCAACTTAGAAGGATATGGAGACATTGCATGCTCATAATAGGGATGGAGTCAGAAAAGCCAAAGCTCACCTGGAATTCAAGGTAGAAAAGGAGCTGGAGTACAACAGGAAAAGTTTCCTCCATAAGTACACTGGCAGCAAGAGGGAGGCTAAGGAGGGTGTGAGCCTATTGTTTAGTGAGATTAGGGACACAGGGACAAAGGAAAGAGGATGTACTTGATGCCCTCTTTGGTTCAGTTTTCAGAGGTAAGGATGTATCCCCAAACCTCTCAAGGGCTGTGAGAGTGAGACTCTACCTGAGGAGATGTGGACAGAGGGATCACTTAACCACTTGGACATGCACGAGTCTGTGGGAGCAGTTGGAATGCATCCAAGGGTTTGCAGATATTGTGAGGCTGCTTTCTCTTATCTTCAAAGGTTCACGGCACTTGGGGGAAGGTTTGCAGGACTGGGAAAATGCAGCGTCACACCAGTTCTTAAAATGGATTAGAAAATGGGTACAGGGAAGTACAGATCATTATAGAAACAGTTTCCAAACACATGTAAGGCAAGAAAGGGGTTGGTGGGAGCAGCCAACATGGGTATGAAAAGGACAAATCACTCCTGATGACTCTTACTGCTTTCTGTAGTATGAGGTGAACAAGGTAGCATGTGTCCCATATCTTGGCTTTCGTAGGCCTGTAACACAGTTTTTCATAATTTAGTTTTCTCTGAACTGGGGAGAGACAAGCTCTGCAAATAGATGATGAGTGGAAAATTGGCTGAACTCCCAGATCCACAGCTGTGATCAGGAGTGCAAGTCCTGCTGGTGGTCAGTTTAATGTCTTTAGTGTGCTGAAGGGCAGGGCTGTGCTTGAAGGATCATGGACAGGTTGCAGAAGTAGACTGACGGGAACCTCATGAAGATTAACAAAGGGAGGTGGAAGGCCTCGGCCCTGGGGAGGACCAGCAGCCTCATGCAGTAGCACAGGCTGGGGCCAGCTAGCTGAACAATGGTTTTGCAGAACCTGGGAGTCCTGGTGGAGAATGAACCAGCAGTGCATTGTTGTAAGTGCTATGAGCGCTGTCTAGCAAGCTGCAGCTTTCCCTGAGAGCTCAGCCAAGGTTTACAGGACAGGGCAGGATTTCTCTGCCCTTCCATAGTCCATCTTGGACAGCTCGGCACTTTTGCTCCGGCCAGCTGACAGCCTTACAAGCATAGCGACGGCGAAGGAGGTGAGAAGGGTCTCTCCACGGGGGTATTAGAAGATGTTTAATCGTTGCATCTGGTCCATGCAGCCCCCGAGGTCGAAATCGAGAGAGAGAGAGACCTTGTGGCCAGGAAGCAGGGCCTTTATCCCCAGGACTCAGGGGCGGTACAAGGGCGGGGTTGGGGTACAGGAACAAATGGGGAGAGCCCGGCGGGGGGTGGCCAGGACTAGGGGCAGGGGGAAAGGTGGGGGAACAATGTTCTGAAACTGAAACTGAGCCCCACAGTGCATCTTTGCAACAAGACTGGCTGACAGCCTCTTGAGGCTGCTGGAGTATACACAGGCCATCCTTCCTTCCTGCTCAGCACTGGAGAGACACATCTGGAGTGATGTGCCTGGTTTGGGCTCCCCACAATGAGAAAGGCACGGGCATGCTGGAATGAGTCCAGCAAAAGGCTGCCAAGCTGGTCAGAGACTGGACCACAGGACATTCAAGGAGAGACTGAGAGAGCTAGGTATATTCAGCCTGGAGAAGAGAAGGCTCAGAGGAGACCTTATTTGTGGTCTAGAAATGCCTGATTGGAAGTGTTGGAATCCAGAATGCAGAGAATATCTCTCTGCCTGTTTTGAAGGATTCTACCCCCCTGGACAACACTGTCTTTGACCTTCGCCCATGGAGAAAATTACCTACCCTTTGAGAAGAGTTGGAATCTACACTAGTGTAAACTAAATGATAGAATGTTATGTAAGATTATCACAAGGTGAAAATTTAGGGTCTTTGGGCTTGTTAAAATAGTAAATAGATAAAAGTAAGAAACTTCAAAATGGAAGATTATTGTTGTTCTCTAGGCTTCTTGTTCCTTCTTCTATTCCTCCATATTCTGCAGTAGAAGTAGTTTAAGATGATTGGTTAGAAAATTCCGCAGTTCCGGTGTACGTGACAAAGTGATTTTTTGAACATTGGTGGAAATGTGAAAATATCTTTCGTTTTACGTTTTAATTGGATAATTTACCTTTAAAAAGACTGTCTAATCTTGATAGTGCGGACTTCTCCTGCACTCTCTGCTCTGTGCTGTGTCTGGATCACGCTAGTGACTCAGTTTCTCTGATAAGACTCAATAAACAACTATCTGAAAGCAGAGGTTTGAAGAAGTTCCTGTTCGCCTCCGGAATTCCTGGCAAAGACACTAAACCTCTCCCCCATCAGGGGAGACATTAATTAAGGCACGGAATGTGTCAGGAAGATACAGGAAAGGTAGAGCCATGTGCTTTTCTCATGGTGGTGGGATGAGGGGCAGTGGGCACAAATTGGAATATGGAAGATTTTGGTTTGTTGTTTTTAATGAGTGGTAAAATCAGAGCAGATGCTCGGAGGCACGATAGGCCTGCTGTGTGGTTTAGCCTGATCTGAGCAGTGTGTTGGACTAGAACGGCCTCCGGAGGTGCCTTCTGACCTGAACCACTCTATGACTTCATGAAAACAGGTATATGAGCATGTTGGTTAAGAATTAATATAAATTAAGGACTGCAAAATTAAGATGATGAAAACTGAATAGGAAAAATAGACTAGTGAGTTGAACAAGATGGAGAATGGTGTGGGTTTTTGCCCGCCACGAATTGGTGTTAGGCAGTAATAGTACAGATCTGAGGGAGCTGAGAGTTATGCTCAGGAATAGACATTGTGCAATAATCCTTATTCTGGTAATAATGTATTGGCTTTGGGTAATGTACTTTCTTCTCCTACTGGTAATTATGATATCAAATGGCAACAGCTGAAAAAGAAATACATGTTAAATCTGTAGGATAGGGCAATATCCATGCAGGACCTTTTGAATGAAACCCTTGATTCCAGATTTTTTCAAGTCATTTAAGGCTACCTAGGTTGTTGGTTTTTTTTTTTTTTTCCTTAAAGACTGTAGATTATTCTAAGTTTTTGTGCTTTTCTCATTTCAATGTGATGATGAGCTAGTTGATGTGGTGTTGTCATTGTATGAGCTAGGATTTTTTTGAAGGCCAGAAATTATCCAAAACTTTTGGTTCTTCTTAAAATAATCTGCTTGGGAAGCAGTTGATATGATATTGACAGCAGAGCAGTATCAAGGGATGAATGAGGCTTAAAGGTGGTAGCATAAGTAGATTTTTTTTTGTTGTTTTATGAAGGTAGTGTTTTACTCACAGAGTATTCTTTGTTTTGGTACTTGTACTCAGTCAGCCCTTTATGACTAACTCTGTTTGTGGGATTGCAGCTTGAAAAGCAATGACTCAAAAGGTCTCAGGAGTGACAGGAGATTTTACAACCACGTACGGATATAAGTACAGTTGGAGTATAAATTGTTTGTGGGCAGATGTAATTGCATCTGTAGTGAGCATTTGCCCTTGTGATGTTGTCTATTTCAAAACCAGATGCTGAGAAATGGAAAAGAACAGAGAACGGAACAGTCAACAATGTTAAGGGTTTGGAAAGTGCCTCTTGGTGAGACTGAAGAGTGACAGCCTCTTGAGTCAGTCTGGAAGAAATTTCAGCTCTTGTGAGAAGGGCCAGAGAATGGCTGCGTGAGGAAAAGGTTTAATTGGTGGTGACTATTTAACCCAGCCACCAAAGACAGTGTGTCTAGCAACTGCGAGCAGAAGTGATATAAAATCTTCTCTGCCCTATTTTAAACATTTCTTTTCTTGGTGAGGGAAGTTAACATTAAAACAATTTGGGTTGCTTTATATTTTTTTGTTGCTTGTTTTGTCACTTTTTAGTTTTCAGTGACTGTAATTGGCCTACTTCAGATCTTGGTTTTGTAGCTTGTTTATGTATTTATTAGTTTCCATGAGTGCAACTGAAAAAGAACTATTTATTCAGTCTGAAGTGGAAAAGTGATTGCATGGATGTGTGTTATGAAGGTGTAAAATGAGTAATGAGATGGAATGCAAACCCCTGAAGGCAACTAGGCCTGTCTCTTGGGAAGAATGTAGTTTATTCAGCCAGGAAGTTGCTCGGTGGAAAGATTTATTTACTTATTAGTTTTTATATTTTCAGTGTATGGCAGCGTTTTAAAGTTTGTACCATGGATTGCCAAAATTTTCAGATTTGTAAACTGGGAAACTGTGGTGTGTGCAAGAGTTCAGTACCTTCTCCCTGGATCAGGATCACCCCTCACCAGACCAGAGATCCTTCAGTCTGCTAACCTGTTCATCCCATCTTCTAAAACCAACCACCTTCTCCGTGTTCTTCCCCCACTACCTTGAGACAGGTTCCTTTTGCTTCAAGGTTCATTCAGGTCTGAGATCTCAGGGGGTCACCCCACCTTGCTGTGCATCAGCAAGCAGATCTGAGGAGTGGAGTTGGGACCTAGTACCATGGCTGTGGTGCCTCTTGAAACTATGAGTATCTTGAAACTTTATTCTTCTTTTGCCTCTTTCTCCTTGATCCAGTGTAGGTGGATCCATTGATCCATTGCAGGTGCAATCCGCAAATGTGAGAGGTCACAGCACTGCTGGAGAGTCATATGAATGCCTCCTTGAGGAACCTGTATTATTTGTATATTACTACATATTTTTTATATAACATTCATATATTTAAAGAAGGCTTCAATAAGATTTTCATAAATAAACACCGCATACAAAGCTGCCCAAGCCAAACCTCCAGCTTCTTGGTTGTGGAGCTTCGTGTACTATTTAGAGCTTGTTTTAGAGGTAGCAATATTTTACAATTTCAGCCTTTTAAGAAAGAGGAACAAAAGAATTTTCTTTGTCATCATGACAGCTGTGGCAGGTGTGTGTTTACTGAACAGGCCCTTGTTAAGCCAGCGATTCGAACAGATACCTCAGGTAGGCTTCCTGATGTCAGCTAATTGGTTAGAAGATAGCAAGTGAAAATTAAGGATTAATGAGTATTTTAACTTTTCCTTGAGTAAATCAGAAATAGTGGTGTTATGGGGGCAGAACACGTCCAAATGCTGCATTCAATGTGTTCTGCTTAACTTGAGCACCAAGTTCCCTTACCAAGAGGAGGGAAGCAGTATTCACCCAGATCTGTGCTAAGTGTTTGCTATCGACTTCTGGAAATGGAACCGGGAAAAAAGCCCTTCGCTGCTCTTTTTTGAGTCATGTGCTGACTGTTTCTGGATTGCTTGCAGACTTCAGCTGACTTTGCTGCTAGGAGAGACTTTCAAATACATCTGACTTAAATAGATGAACATTTATCTTCCATGTGCTTTGATAGCTTCTCCTAAAACATTTCCTGTTAACAAAGATATTTGCATGTAAATGTTTATCTCTTGCATTCCATCTGCTCGATCTCTTTCATCCTTAACTCAAATCCTAATTATGGTAGCATTTATGATTTTTCCTCAAGGAAACTGCAATATCACTTCAATAGGATGTAACATTTCTATAGCAATATTTGAAAAGGTAAATTTGAAATTTTACTTGATTCTTTTCTTAATGAAAATTTGATAAGTGCAGGGAATCAAATCTCGTGGTTCAGAGTGTAAAAGGGGGAATCAAAAAGTGTTTTTCACCTTTACTCAATAGTGTTTTACTGAACTGGAGAGAGATGTAACACAATTGATTGTTGCCATAATGTAAAGGTACTGGGTTTAACAGATGAATGATGTTTATTTACTATAAATCTCAATGTTATTCAAGTGTGCAGTGGGTTTTATTGGTTTTTATTTTATTCAGGTGTCCTGCATTTACCTTTTACTTAGAAAGTTAAATAAAGCAGAAAAAAAATTGTTGTAAAAATAACGAAGAAAGTAATTTGTGTCTTGAGCTAAATTAATGTATGGATGCTGGAATCTTGTGGAACTAAAGCTTATGATACTCTTAAAATATCCTAGCAAATTCCTCCTTAAAGATTTGCATAAAAGTTTTTATAATTTACCTACCCATAATCCTGTAGATCACTGCTCAGGGTACTGCGGCGTGTTTGCAGAAGAGATCATTATAAAATATAATTCACTGTGTTAGTCCAGTTGCAGATGGACAGTTATGAAGACAACAGTCCCTAAGCTGCGAAACAGCTGCTTTGTGGGTGTGGAGAGTGCCACATCCCCATCACCTGTTTGTCTTCCTTCACTTTGAGACTCAGCATGACTTGTTAGAAATGTGCTGAAATCTTTTGTGGGTAGCTGAGCATTACAATCGAGAAAACTGACTTAAAGGAAAAAAACCCCTTAAGTGTCAGCTGAAAATAAGATCTGTTGTGTCCTTCCATCCCTTCCTCCAAATATAAACTGTAAATGTGGGACTACAGACTCTTTCTCTTGTGATTTGCTTCTCTTTAAAATTCTATAATTGTACAGTTACAGAGAAAAAGAAAATCCAGTATTAATATAAAACTGAAAGTTGTAGTCAAGGAAGTTTATTGACAAAAGCATAAGACTGTAAGCTAATGGACTTAATGTTTAAATTATTTGGCAGGTTTCGTAAATATTTTATGATTTTATCTAAATGTTCATATTTTGAAGTAAAGTTTGAGAAACAAAACAAAAGCATGATCGAATCTAAAATGCAAGTATTTTTTAATGTAGACTACTATACCAGTCTGCTTTCAGATAATTTCAAAAATATTATGGAATGTCTCATGCTAAACATAAACCTAATGTTGCTTTTAATTCATCATTTACCACGGCAAAGTCTCTGTTCTGTAATATCATCCGCATATTAGTTCCCTGTGAGATCTAAACCACTATAGATCTTGGAAAAACAAATTTTGATCAAAGATCTGAACTTGAAATACATATATTATTTCTTCCCTTAGACTTGATAAGATATTCACTATCTTTTTGTGTTAAATAAGAAAGTTAATTTTAGTATTATTAAAAACCTACAGTAATTTGCATGCTTCCTGATGCCTTTGTACTTGATTGAAATTTATAGTAGAAAGAAAAATTATACATAATCATATTTGTCTTTGACCTTACATGTTGATTAGAACCAGAGATAGTTACCATTTTATTTCATTGCCTAAAAGGATGAAAAACTTTGATTTTGTACTTTGTCATTTCATAGCCATCCCTTCCCCTTTTTGCTCCTTATCCTTTGACTTATCTTCATCCCTCTCCAACTCTCCTGGAATGCTTTTAGCTACCCTTGCATAGATAGGCACAAGGTCATACGATAAAAGGACATCTGAAGCTGCAGCAACATGACTTTGGTGTTTCACAGTTTGTTTGCTTACATTAATACATATGCACAAAATCTTAAGGTTTCTGCTATTCCTTTCATTTCTTTCCCTCCGCCAAGTACCTTCCTATGTGCTAAATGAGACTAAGTGATGCACCAAGGAAGCCTGAGGCAAAAGAACTAGCATTTTTCATACATATTTGCGCTGCTTATCAAAAAAATTAATGACTCGAGTTTTAATCTTCTCTCAATTTGATGAGATGCAAGCCGTTTGCAGAATTCTTAATTGACCTTTGAAATATAATCAAGGAGTTATTCACAAAATTAATTCTTCTGAAAAGAAGTCCTGAAGACTAAACCCTTCTACAGTAGGTGGGTATATTAGAACACAATGTAAACAAGGAGTATGTAAAATGACCTAGGGTTTGCAGGATGATTTGTTTGCTTTTTTTTAGAGAAGGCTGGCTTAACATATAATGTTTAGGGAATTGTTCTTGTTACTTTACAAGCTAGGGTGTATAGAGAGTTAACATTGCCATAGTAAATGGCAAAATTTAGGTCAAATGTATTTGATTTGGAATTTGAGGTTCTGTCATAATGAGGGAGAAGAGACAGTGAATGGCTTTGACTTACATTTTGTTATGGTAAAATTGATGTGATGAGGGCCAAGTTATTGATGCTTTGAGCTTCATAAAACGACAGCCAACCTACTACTTCTGAAAGAAATAAAAGGCTAGATCACCAATGAGAATAATCAGATGTTTTTATGGAAAACTGATGTTTTAAATATTCCTTTGCCCAAGTGTTTTCTTTTGAAGACTTGCTTAAATATACAGTTCTTACAGGATGCTTCATTTTCACTTGTGAGCTTTCTTTCATCCAGTCCCTACCTGACACTAGCACAATGGCACTTTTAAATCTGACCAAATGTGCAGTCTTGCACACCGGAAGTAGGAAACTGGGAAATCTTATCAATGTGATTGAGAGAGTGTAATGAAGACTGAGCCAGGCTCTTCTCGGAGGTGTTCGGTGACAGGACAGGAGCCAATGGGAACAAACTGAAACAAAGGAGATTCCTTCTGAACATCTGGAAGCACTGCTTTACTATGAGGGTGACGGAGCACTGGCACAGGTTGCTCAGGGAAGTTGTGGAGTCTCCAGCCTTGGAGATACTCAGAAACTGCTGCACACACGGTCCTGGGCAAGTGCCTCTAGGTGACCCTGCTTGAGCAGGAAGTTGTAACCATATGACCTGCAGAGATCCCTTCCAACCTCAAGCTTTTCTTTTTCTGCGAAATTTCTGAATTTTGTTTTCTTATTTTCTGTAACTGTAAAATAATTTTATTAAGATTTAATGCTTCTGAACAGCAAGACGAAAGAGCTTTCCAGCTCTGAAAGTATTGTCCATCTCTTTTATTGTTGTGTTCTGTATACATGAAAGCAGATTGATTTTGTCTACAGTTCTGTTAGGAACAAACTAGAAGTTCATTGGAAAAAATATTACCTTTTTAAATGTCGCACAGCTCTTAAGATTCCTGTGTTACTTTTTCCATCTGATACTGGCACTTGTGCTCATAAGTTTTAACTTAAGTTTTAACATCTTCATCTTATGCCACTTCTTTTTTTTTTTTTAATAATAACAATTTTAGCTTGATTTTTCTGATGGATTTCTTGTGTTGGCAGCGTTAATTTATATACAGTTTCCTGGGGCAACACAGACAGTTTTATTACTGTTATGGCTTTTCATTATAAAGAAAATTCCACAAATAAGTGGCATGCATGTCAATATTAGAGATTTATGAGAGAGAGAGGAGGCAAGAGTAGATTTGTTCAAATTTTCTTCAACCTTTGTCTAAGTTTGTTTTTTTAATCAAAAAAATATATCTGGAAAAGAAATAGTTTAGTTTTTATTAATCTTAATTAATAATTTTTATAAATTATTAATTTAACAATAATTTTCATTAATTTTATAATTTTAATTAATTTTTATTTAATAATTTAGATTTTTAAAATAAAGATTTAATCTACTTGGAGATAGTACAAGTTTGTAAAATTGCAGAAGGTAGTTATAATTTTATTTTAATGTTTTTCAAGTTTGATGTTTATGACTTGCCATATGGTGTTAAGCGTATGCATAAATTGCAGTTCATTGTGCCCTTAACTGGTGCGATATAGTAATTTCAAATCTTTAAGCACTCTATTAAGGGATAGAGATTTTGGCAATTTTTTGCTATCGAAGAGAGGAGAGCATAATTAAAGGAGGCGCAAACCCACATTTATGAGATATATGGCACATCTGGCAGGTTGTGTGAAGATAATATGTTTGTTTGGCAGTGGGAATGCCTGCAATTTTATCTGCCAATCTGACACAGTAGGAGTTTAGCTAATGAGGTTGCTTAGCAAAAAGTGCATCAAGAGGAAGTCAGGGTTAAAAATAAGTATACATATGAAGAGAGAGCAAAAGATTTATAATGGATATAGAACTGTTCCAAGTTGTTATGGCAACTAACATTTTAGACCCATAATTACCTGTTAACAATGCTGCCAATCCTACATAGACTACATTTTTGTTACGTGTTTTTCTTCAATATTTTTTTAAAATCTTGAAATATTGCCTAAAATAGTCAGTCTTTTAAAGACTGTCAATGATGAAGGAAAGTCCATATATTTTCTTTTTTTCGGTACAACTACATTGAATAAAACCCCAAAGCTTAATGGAATAAACTAAAAAAAATATAATACAGGAAAACTCTGTCTGATTTTGTTACTGAAGAATTTTTTTCCCCCTAAAACCTGAAAAACAGATGTAAAGATATAAATCCTAGTATTACTTGTTGCTTAGACTTAAATAATGAACTTTTTGAACTTTTTAAAATCTAGATAATAATGCTGTATACTTTCTCTATGACAATTTGTGGGAAAACCATTGAAAATATATAGACATAATCAATTAACAACCAGAAGGCATAATTTAATTATTTGCCCTAATTGTTCCACAAGGGAGAATAAATTTAATTTGTTCTTGCCACCCCTTGCAGTCAGCTTTTTTTTCATCTGTGTAATAGATGTTATGACAAACAAGATGTAATAAACGTAAGGGTGTAAGCTCTTCTGAGAGTGAAGAAGAATTTTAAGTATGGGCTTTTTTCTTAGCAGGATTTTCTTGTCTCTGAGGACTTACTGTGCCACAGCACTGTTGTAAGATTTGGTATAAACATAAGTTTGATTAAATCAAAATAAAATTATAGTGACATACACACATTTACTAATTACAAGCTACCTTGTAGTGGTCATAATGCGATGTGTAGTCTGCCTTGAGATTGGTCTCATTTTAGGCTTTTTTTTTTTTTATTTGAAGAGAGCAAATGTCTACCTTTTTTTTCTTTTTTTTTTTTAATCCTTTCCTGTACTTCCTGCATCATCTGTGCAAGAAGGATGAGACAAATAAGAAGAGATGGTTGTAATCTAGACCTTGCCATTTTTCTAATCAATGGGCCTGGAGTAACTTCAGTGATTTGAAAAAAGTGTGAAATTTTGAAGACAACTGAAGGAAAGTAGATTTCTCCAAAGATGTGCTTAGAGGGTAGAACCCTCTAAATTTCTTTCAGGTGGAGCTGTGGCAAGGCACTGGATAGTTAAGGAATGTGTTATTCTGCCCATCTCAAAAACTGGAATTGTCATCCCAACTTAATTAAGTGCTTCTGTGAGCACCACCTTGCTCACTGGCTGACAAGTTTTTCTTGACTGAGAAACAAGCAATGTGAGTATAGTTAATTCTTCTTCCAGATCAGATAACTCCATGATGAGGTGTCTTTATATTTTTAGCCCTTCAGTTTTTCACATGTGTGCAAAGACTGGGTTGTTCAGGTAGCTTAGAAAACCAGTGGACCTTAAATTTTTCAGGTGTTGCATAAAGTTCTTGTAGTGTTGAAGAAGACTGGGTTGTGTTCTCTTATGTTTTTTGAAGGTCATCACTAATGTCACTGAATGCTTGGATTTGTATTCATTCCTACTATGACAAGGATAAGCAATTGTTTAACACTCCTGAGTTCAGGTGTGTAAGTGTTATTTAGTATAATGTAGCAAAGCCTCTTTCTTCTTGTGCATTTCTAGTAAGGGCGTATTTGCAATAAAATGAAGACAACTGCTGTTGGTAAGTGTGGTGTTTGCTATATTGTATGTGTGTGCACATAAAATGGAGGCATCATGTTTGCTGGCCATTTGGAAAGCAGGGAATTAAGCTCGAAAGAAAGCTGGCAGCCTGAGTTGGGAATGCAGGCTTTCTCAGCCATAATTAAAGAATGAGGTTCCCAGAAATGCTCAAGATCTTATTTTTTTATCAAATTTGTTGGAAGTGTGAACTATGAATCAATGAGGAAAACAGGAAAGAATACAAAGCCTGGAACATTAAATGCAATTCTGCAAACACATCTGTCCATGACAGAATTTTAGTAGGAACTTGCTAAAAGCTTAGAATTGAATTAAAACCCCAACCTTTTTGTGAGATGTTAGAAGCTAAGAGCTTGGAGGGGTCTGTTGAGGACAGCAGATATTGAAGGATTAAAAAGAAAATTCCAGGTCATCTTATTACTGGGAACATGAATATGTTATTTTAAATGCATGTACACAGTAGAGGAGTTTTTGCATAAGAATATCTATGGCTGTGTTTACAGGAAGCCCTTGGGTACTGTCCACTGCAAGGAATCACTGGCAGTAGTGAATAATGTTCTGGGAATTCAAAAGAAACTGAAACTGTGAAATTGTGAAAGTATTATTCTGACCATTGCTGACGCCTGAAAGTGCAAAAACCTGGTGCCATCTTTTGCATCTTTATGGGCTGGAGCAGGAAGGAGATAAAATAGAGTCATCACAGTGGGAAAAGTTGCCAGTAGGATATCCACAATATATCCTGTGACCTTTGCTGTTCCACGTCAGAAATGTTTTGTGAAAGGAGGTAAATTCTGGGACTAAAGGTTTCCATGTAAAATAAAATTATTTAGGATGATTAAACTTACGTCATATTCCAGAGAGCTGCAGAAAACTCTTATTGAGTGGCTGGATGATATCAAAATATTAACATGTGTGGAGCACAAAGCACCAGTTGTTCTTCAATTTAGTTATTCAAACTTTGGAGAAGATCTTTGCTTACTGCAAGAAATGCCTGGCAAATAATCAAATACTGTTACTGTGGAAGTTATTGAATGGGAAAATGGAAAGCATTTGTAGGCTGCAAGAAAATTGCACTTTGTCCTGCATGTAGAAGCTACAGAGACAGACTGGTTTTATTAGGATTTACTTTGCTAAATTGAAGGGGGAAAACACCAGCAATTTTAGGTAGTTCTATGCAATCAACCTGTTGGTGGTTGTTGCTTGTGCAGGGGACATGATCTTCCAGTCCAACTCAGTCTTCGTAGCACTACCTCTGCAGATCTACATTGCCATTCTGGTACAAATCTGTTAAATCTCTTTTCACATAATTTGTAGTGCTGTTGTAAGCACACAGGAGTTGTATTATGTGGTTAAAGAGAGTGTGGTCAAGTTGTGGTCTTGGGTTGATTGAATCTTCTTTACCAATGGTGCTTTCATGCCTTCACATGATCAGGGCTGGGCTGAGTATTACCTGAAAGGATACAGAAAATTTAAAAAGATAAAGAAGCAGAATAAAGAATGAAAAAGGGATAAAGAATGATGGCTCTGTTCTTACCTTTACTTGAAGATGATTAATTTGGAAAAACAGCATGTAGTGTAGAGGAGCTTAAGCATGAGAAGTCAGAAAATAAAGCATGTGTGCTTTTAGATATTACACATAACCATAAACCAAACAGGATATATGAATACAGAATAGTTTTTCTTAGAATACCTTTAGTAGGGTGAGACAATAAAAACAAACAGCACAACATAATGAAGGGTGATACGTATGTTTGAGTGTAATAAATTTTTTTGACAGATGAAAGTGGTGGATGAACTAGTGAATGGTAGGAATTTCAGCATGACAGTTTGGTAATATACAGCAGCTTATGGCGTTTCTGTCTTGCTTGCTGGAAGAATGAACATGGGAGAAAATTAGACTTTTTCTTGTGCTGTTCCTTAAACATCCCAAATGGCCAGGGCCACAAATATTATTATTTCAATATTTAGTGAAATAATGTAAGAGATTATTTCAGAAGATCCTGCCTACTGCTTTCTCCTGCTCTATCCTGGCGTGACTTGGAGAGAAAGTGGCTGGTTGTACCCTACCTTTGGGAAGCAGGGGCATTGGCGTGACAGTTTAGTATACAAATTTTGAAAGAGGTGGACCTGGTTTGAAGTGGTCCACAAATAGATCCAAGGGTATTAAAAATAGCTTTAAAGTGGCTTGTGAAGCTGGCCTTCTAAGCACCTTCCTGGAAGTCTGACCCTTTTTCAAACAGCAGGGATGAAAATTACTGTAAAATTCTGATTGTTTCTGTGGTGGGTAGTAACAGGACCTGGATATTGTCAGTTTCGTGCTGCAAGACTTAGTGGCAGCTGGAAGAGGTGTGCTGGGAACTAGCTTGTAGTCATGGGTGTTGCTTAAAAGATTGGCTCTTACATGTAAGCAAGGAGAATTGGCTCGTATTCTCCTCTTTTGGGAAAACATGACTTACTGCAGCACTGTTGTTTGGTTACGCTTTCTGAAAGGTGTGGGGCCTTTTTGCGTTTAGTGACTTTTTAATTTATGTAACACCTTCAGCATCTTTGATTAGGGATTCTTGAAGCAGAGGCAGCTCAGGAGGAATTCTGAGTCTGCATTCACTTGGTGAAACAACCTGTCTATTTTGTTGTTGTTTTTGAGTGGTACATTACATAGTTCTGTGGTGTCTTGAAGCTGGAAGAAGCCTTGTTGAGTAATCGGAAAAGTATGAATCACTGATTAGCTTATTTATATAGTCAAGGGTACTGTTTTCTGCCTAGAAGTGAATAAAAATATACTTTTATGGTAACAGGGTATAACTGAAACAAACGATAATTAATTTTTAAAGTTTATTTAAAAGCCTTTTATTTTTTGCCTTTCCTTCCTCTTTCTGCACTGGAAAGCATGAATGCAGCATTCAGCTTTGGTTTTCATTCATTTAAGGTGTGAATTTTTTTGGTTCAGATAAAAGTATTCTATTAAAAAAAAACCCCAAATGGGAGTGTTGACAAGCTGTGAACAGACAACCGGACAACTGTGTTTTCTCATTTCTTTTTACTACACAGAAGATTTGATTTGACAGTCTCATAAAGAGTTTATGCGGGAAAACTCTGGTTGTTGTTTTTTTACCCATATCTTCTCCTTCTTGTTGAAAATTTAGACAGCAACAGACAGCTCCTGAAATTGGGAATGCCAGAGGGGGACTCATCTTCAGTCTCACCATAGTTAGTGATAGAGTGGTAGCAAGAGTTAGGAGTCTGGTAGCTGGATTCTAGGAAGCTGTGCATGGTAGTTGGCTCATTTATGTATCCTAGGCATCTGCCTTTCTTTATAAGCTTCCAAAAATGGTGAGGTCTTTTGTGTATATGGTACTTATTCTTTTGCTCTGAGAAAATAAACAAAGAAGCAAAAAGTAGTGTCTCCCTAAAGAATGTTTTTATCTCTTTGTTTCTGTGCATGTTTTTCCCATTACTATGCTTCCCCTGAAATTTAGACTGTAGGTTTTTTTAGGTTAAGGATCAAGTTTATCTGTACCAAAATAGCATATCCAGTCAGTGTCTCATGTAATTCACTTTTGTAAATACATATTTTTAAGTTGAGTTGCATGAACTGGAGAGGATGTCTGATAGAAATGTGGGAAACTATTAGTAAGCATCTAAAGTGTAGAACTAGCAAGCTACATGTAACTCATTGGAAATGATTCTTGAGTAGGTCTCTGCAGGAACATGTAAGTTCAAGCAGCTTTTAGGTATGAGCATGTGTGTTTGAAGGACTTTTCTCATTTCTTTAGTTACTAAAACACATTGGTCAATGGGAAGTATTAAATTGTATGAAAAAGTGAAATAAAAAAAACCAACGTTGCTTTTTGCATTCAGTGAGTACTTGAAAAACTTGATCATTACCATTCCTTGCCAGCTGTAGTAGTCTGGAGGGTGTTCATGGTAGACAAGAATTGTTTTTTTTACAAGTGCTCATTTCACAGGTTCTTAGTTTTTGCTGTTTTTGCAGGAAGATTTTATCCAGTAATAAAATTAAGCGGTAATCTGTTCTCTATTAGATTCAAAGGTTTTATAGACTTGATCAATGGTGAGTGTCATGAAATACGCGCTGAAATTGTTTTCGGTGCATTGTTGCCAGCCCCTGTTGGTGTCGTTCTGCTCCCACTTCCTAGGGAGGGGAAATTTCTTAGATATTCTTGAGATTAGTAAGTTCTTAACTATTTTTCAGAAGGACTTGAAATTCAGAGTGGAGTCCAGGTTAGGCAAAACAGCTTAGTTAAATGCAAGTAATCTTTTATACATTATATGGCGTATTAAGTAGGTTGAATTAGGGAAGCGGTGTGCATGGACAAAGCGTTTCTGGGGGAGACCCAGAATTCATATGAACCAGAAAGAGCCTCTGGTAGGCTGAATCATTTCAGCAGTGAGGCAGTACCTTGCTTGGCAGAAGAGACACCACAGTACGCATGCTGGAGAGCAAGAAAATGAAAGGTAAATCTGACACTTTGTCAGAGGTGGAAGAGATTACATCTTTGTCTCACAAAAAATTAATCTGGGAGTAAGTGGGAGAGGTTGCATGAAGGGTCAAAGGTCTGGTGACACACTGAATTAAGGGGTCCAGGGCTGTGTTTGCTGTGCTGTCCATTTCTCTAACTGCAGTTCTCAGGTATTGTGCTGTTAGTGCTGGTCTCATGGCTGCTGAGTACTTTTTTTTTTTTTTTGGTAGGAGGTAAATAATATATTTTAAAGGGTAAGTAGTGCTTCAATATGAGTATTTGATGTTGGAGGAATGAAAAATGTGTTTTCATCACCCCCACCCTCATCCAGAGCTTGATATGGGGATTTGTTACGGATGTGGGTTAGGTATGAGGCATATTTTATTTGAAGAAGTTGGAACAAACAACCCCCGTCATTCTCCTAATACCCCTGCCCCCAAACACGGTAAGTGAAAGTAGTTTCTCAGAGCCTGATTTATTATAGGGTCTTAAATCAAGAATTTAAAATTGCCTATTTTTGAGGAAAATATTCATCATACAGAAGCATACAATTTTCTTTATACCATTTACTTAATACTGCACATTACTGCTGCATCAAATATGTGAGAAAAGGGTGGTTTTGCTGGTGTTATTTTCCATTGGCACTTAGTCTTTTTGAAATCTGAAAATTATTATTAATCCTCCTAACAGGCAGAATTATTTTTGAATGAAGTAACAATTTATCTTCAACCATCCAGTTAACTCTTGTTCTCCGTCCTCTCTCCTAGCTGATTCTCCTTGCTAGACATAATTTTCTTTTCTCGGCCCCTCTACATTTTGAATTTACCGTTTTATTTTGTATGATTGTCATATATTAGTAAGGGAAATAAGACACTTAAGAGTGTCCTTGTGATTTTATTTCAACAATTTTAAACCCTTTGTACCTCCCCTAGTCCTTTGAAAAATACCCATACCATCATTCATTTTTATACTCTCTGTAGAATCATAGAACGATGGAATGGTTTGAGTTGGAAAAGACTTTAGAAAAAACTAAAGTCTTTTCCAGCTCTAGTTCCAAACTCCTCTACTATGGGCAGGGACACCTTCACTAGACCAGGTTTTTCACAGCCCTGTCCAACCTGGCCTTGAGCATTTCCAGGAATGGGGCATCCACAACTTCTCTGGGAAGTCTGGTCCAGTGTCTCACCAGACCTGAGCCCTTTTAAGATATATATAACCACATCAATTAATATGAAAGATAGAAATTTATTTGGGTTTTTTTTCCTAAAATGGAGCTAGATGTGGAATAGGTAATAAAATTTTTCAGTTGCACTTGTGCCTCTGGAATAAATCTACATGGATGTTACAGACTTCTCTTGTCTGTACCTGAACAAGCACATCAGAAAAAAAAAAATTAAAAAAAGAAAAAGAAATCTTCAGATGAGATGTTTCAAAGCAGCCCTCTAGTAGTTGCCTCCACAGCCTTTCTGCAAAGACTCAGAGAGGGACAGAGCTTCAGAAAACCTGCATTGGTCTCAATGTGTACTTTCTGCTTCATTCAGTCCTTCTTTGGGGAAAGTTGAAGGGAGCCCTGAGTGAGCAGGCTTTGCTTGGGTCTTTCAAGGCTATTTTTATTGCTCACAAAATATTTGACGTTTTTTGTAGTCTGGAGGCCTAATTATCTACCTATCCACAGACAAGGACTGAAAGAGTTCCCAGTTTAGGCTTCTCTGTTACCTGTGTGCCTACTTAGTTGAAACAAAACCCTTAAGTACTTTGTTTTTATTGCTTATTCACTTAATGTTGTCTATGAAATTCAGGTAATAGAGAGGTTTTTGTGAAGCATATACTGACCTTAAGCATATTGAAGTCACTAAATTCATGCTATCTACTGAAGAATTGTGTTACCAGATATTTACGAACAGCAATCTTGTTTTTGAATTGGTAGCCTAAATGTGGAAGGTTTTGCTTTTTAAACATGGGCAAGACCTGTGTATAAGAAAGGCATATCCCAGTACAAATCTCCTGAGAGCTGTTTTGGGAAAAATATCCTCCCCAGGTTTAATGTACAATTAATTACAATAATTTAGTTAAAGCTCTGTTTTAAGAGGACTTTAAGAGGTGCATTTCCCAACCTCCCATACTGTGCTGCTGGACTTGGTCAGGCTGCACACTGCTTATCTTTATTTAGCCTATTGCTATCTTTCTCTTGAACCTCTCTCCTCCTGCTTGTCTTTTCAGCTATCAGTCTTGCATCTAAAGTCTTAAATTTCCGACATTTCACGTGTTACAACTGTGTTTCACCCTTTACTCTCCTTTCCTTTAATACGCCTTTGTTTGCAATACCATTGTTCGCCATTACTTTGAGATGTCTCACAGCCTTGTATCACAAGCTGTCTTGTAGAATATTACTTTTTTATTACTTTACAATTACTAATATTGTTTTTTTGTACTGTGATGTATTCTAGAGGTGGTCCTGTGGAACACCATCATTAACCTCTCTGCAGCCCCGTGGTTGACTTTTAACAAGTGTTTTTGTATGTTCTTTTTTTTTTTTGTGTATGTCTAGCCATGCTTTCCTTTCACTTACATTAATTTTCATCTCTGCTGTTCCATCTGGTTTTGTGATATGTTTTTTCCACCAGCATATTTGATGTGATTATTTTTATGTGGAGTTTCAGGGTGATGAAATCCATATTTATGCTATATTCTATTGAATTTTCCCTTTGGTTTTTGTTTGTTTTTGTTTTGGTTGGTTTAGGATTTTTTTGTGGGGTTTTCTTTTGTTTTTTTGTGTGTGTTTTTTAAAAAATTTCTTCCCCCTTATATTTAGTTTTTCCTGGGCAATAAGGTTCTCGCCGTAGGAGTATGAACTAGGTAGCAGAACAGAGCTTCAGTGTGAAGAAGAATGTTTTTGCCTACTTATCTCCTAGTGATGAGTGATCTTGAGTAGAAATTAATAAACCTAACAGAGAATTGTGTCGTATTAAATGTGTCTATCGGCTAACTCTCAGAAATAAGTCAAGCAATATTGAGGTGTCTGACAATGTAATTGTGCTTAGGCTTGCACGTTATTGTCTTGTTCCTTCCTCAGCTTAATTATACACCACCCAAAACGATTCATGAAAGGTGAAGATGGTTTCTGTTAAATCCAATGGAACAATTACACGTCTGACAGTGATGCAGGAGTACTCCAGTGCTTTTCACTACTTTGGGTACCACAGGTTCATGTGTGTTCAGTTTGAAATGAAAGGGTTAGAGTAAGAGCCTTGTTATGACTCACATCAAATGGAAATTTTCCAGTATGTTGCTTAAAGTGAGTCTCTCCGGCAGTGCAGCACTTTCAACAGTGTTATGATTTATCAGTATAGAATTCTCTTTTCCTACCAATGTGATGCCCCTGTCAGTTTGGAGTAAGTAATCCAATTTTTAAGGCTTTGAATGGAGGTGAAACTTCATTACCATCCCTTCTTTGAAGACAGGAGCAATGTTTCTAATTGTTAGAAATGATAAATAGCTGTCTAAGTAATTGTGCCTTATAAAGACAGTGAGGCACTGATCATTCACAGTAGCAAATGTGCTTCCTGACCTTTGAATTAAAGGAGAAATTGTGGCAGATATTAAAAACTATGGCCTGTTGGTAGTTTTTCTTCCTAAAAGTTATACCTGTCTGAGATTTTGAACTTCAGCAGCATGGTTTACATAACATTATCATTCTTTTTTTTCATGGAAGCTATTGATTCATTGGATATCATATAATCTGAAAGCATTAGCATTCTCAAGCAAATGCTAATTTGCAAAAAATTAATATATACTCTGAATATAAATTGCAAAAATAAACTGTGACAATTAGTTGCTATGATACAGAACCAAGTTCTGGCAAAAGAGTGGAGTAAGGGCAGAGTGGAGTAATTGTTTTAGATAGGCTACAGGTGTCTGGCATTACATAGGTGTAAATATTATGTGTATTCAATACTTGCTTTTATTTGCTGCTCTTGGCTTCACCCTCCTATATCCCTGTACACCCACAATGTCTGAAGGTGCCTTCTGTGTAGAACAATTGAGCCTTGCAGGAGAGAGACATTTCTCCTGATGATTCTAGCAATATGCATCATTTTATATACTGATTTTATCACACACTGTTCAAGTTAGTTCATTAAAATTAAACATCACTGAATACTTCCATAGCCACCTGCACTGTCTTAATTCCTGTTTTGCTAAATAACTGAGCCATATGGTTGCTTCAGGCCTTGCCTCACCCTTGCTGTGTTGAATGTTACAAAAATGCTTGATAATATTAAAGGAAAAAAAGTGCTTCTTTCAAAATAGATCTTATATCTTTCAAGGTATTATTTTTATTCTGTTAAGTTTCTTAGTAAATTTACAACTAAAATCATAATTTGTACCTGACATTAAAAGAAATTAATGGGTTTTATTAGCTGTATAGACTTTAAAATTATTTTCAGCTTTTGAAGGTATTTGGTTTTTTGTTTTGCTTTTTCTTCAGATGAAGCAGCAGCCTACTTGTTCCCGTGGGTCTGTGAATCCATTTATTTACATGTTTATGTATCTTTTATGTAATAATGAGAACACTGGAGAAGGGAGTGTGAGATGGCAGTGGTATAGAGCCAGAAGGCCTGCTTGCATTGATAGCTGATGGATTTCTTTTCCACCTTGTCACTATCTGCAATCATGCATTTGGCTATTCACAATTTCCCTAAAACCAGCAAACCAAAAAATCCCCCAGCTCAAAGAGTTGTTTCCTATGAAATTATGTGAACATATCTAACTAATTTCCATTGTTAGTCTCTAATTTCTGCTTGATGAATTAATACTCAAAATGGAAATTGCTGTGTCACGGGTAACTTTGCTTTAATAGGGGCAAAAATTTCCCAAAGCTGTGAGTTTCTTTGCTTGCACACTGTTGTAGTTTAAGAAGGAGCACCTAAAGAAAGCCTGATATGTTTACTGGGCAATCTCGTCATTCCATCATGTCCCCTGGTTGTGCAGCCCCTCCATGCTGGCCTGGTGTTACCTGATGCCCAAGCTCTCAGGGTGCAGTTCTGGACACTGCTTGGCTGCCAGCATGGATGCTATTCTGTCTTCCAGTTCGTGCCTTGTGTTGTCCACCAGTATTCCAGCATGTCTTCTCCTTCCAAAAGTCTACCCTGAGGTAGCCGTCAATGGCCTTGGCATTGTACTACAGAAGCTGCTGAGCTGTGGTCCCCTTGCCCCCCTCCTTTCCCATTTCCATCATTTTGAACTAAGAAAGGACCAGGAGGGTCATGGGAAAGGACAGTTTCAGAGCTGTGCAGGGGACACAGGACTCAAGGATTCAGGGAGGCTGTGGGCCAGTCTGGATGGCCTGAGTGGAGTTACCTGTGAGTGCCCTGGGGACAAGTGTCCTCACCGATCCCTGTGGGCCAGGGAGTAGCTGCTCTTGCTGCTGACCTGGCCCTCTTAGGAGTAGGCATTGAAATTAAGTGTCTTCTGTCCACCAGAATTGATGATCTTCAACTCCATAGCCATGTCTTGACAGTACATTTAAAGCGGTAGTGAGCCAAGGTACAGATACGAGAGAGTACCAAGAAGGAAATTCTATAATATATAATGAAGTGCAAATTCATTTCTCTACATATATAAGGAGAAGAGAGTGAAGCAGTAGATACCACACATCTTAGCCTGGGATGCATATTTCATTAAGCTTAGGGAAGAAACACTTTGATGAAATGGAAAAGGCTTTATGGCAGGTGAAAAGCTGCTTGGAAAACACTGATAGCATCCAGTCTTTCTTACTGTTTTTGTTAGTGCCATGGATGACGGAATAACAAATGTTCTTTGACTGAGGCTATTCAGGTTATTCCTGTGAGCCTATTTGAGGGTAATCTGGGGTTCAAAAATTATTATGATGTACTGGGGTAGTACTTATCAAGAAGAATTGAAAAATAATGAAGAAGAAATGATTTGGTGAAATTGTGCAGGCTTATTACTCCATTGTGAAAAAGGCAGACAGAATTGGTTTGTAAACAATGTTCTGTGTAAACATATATTAAATAATCTTTTCAGGGTTTTATTTTTCTTAGTGCAGTTGGAAGAATAGGTATTTTTATTCAGTTTGGAGTATGGAAGGAGAATGCCTGTTCTGGGAAATCTCAGAGGAAAGCAGCAGGAATGACATAGCAACATTTCCTCTGTGTGAGGTCCAAAGAAAATTAGAATTGTCTCTTCTACAGGAGAGAAAAAGGAAATGGAAATTTTCAAGAAGTTAAAGGTTGGTGCAAAGAGGGGGGTAACCTAAACTTCATTTTGGCTGGTGATAGGTTAAGCAGTAATAATCTTAAATTGCAGTAAGAGAGATTCAGGTTGATGATTAGATATAATGTTAATTGAATTCTGGGACTGAGTGCTTAATAACTGTCTCTTACCAGAGTTGTAAGTGTTCTGCTATCTACTGTCACAGTCTTTTGTCCTGAAATGTTGCCATGTGCTTAAATGCCAGGAACAGTTTTATCTTTTGTTTGTGAGAAAGGAACATACGCAGCATCTATTGCCTATTTTTATCTGTTTCTGTTGGAAAGAGTCAAAATCCCTTTTCTTTCCCCTAACTGTTGTGCATTTCCATTCTGTATAGGGAAGATTCTGATTAGTCCTCAGTTAGTCTCAAGAGGGTTGATAGGTAAAACATAAGAGAAAATAAATATT
Organism: Struthidea cinerea; assembly: GCA_013397865.1. NCBI lineage: Eukaryota > Metazoa > Chordata > Aves > Passeriformes > Corcoracidae > Struthidea > Struthidea cinerea. Next base: position 122,812 of record VZTI01005063.1, on the reverse strand, counting down.
TGATTTTTTTTTAAATAGCCTATTTTTGCAACTACTCTCATCATTACCAGCTGTACTTGTTTTCTAAATTTGTTTGATATTCTCTTCGCAGAGATTTTTCATGTTTTTAGAAAAGTTTAGTGTTAAAAGACAATACTATAAGATTAATCTCTCTTCATTTTCTGAGATGCTACTTGACTTCTGAGTATTTTATTTGGACATTCAAAATATTTGAAAGCAGTATTATGATTCATAGTTGTTAACAACTTTTGTTCTCCTCAATGATTTCAGCAAATTCTAATTTTGAAAGGGAAGTTTCAGGGACTGAAATTATACTCTTAGTTCAGGATAAGTTATGCATTTCCTTAGGAAGTACAACTGCAAAACCTTTGTTTAAAAGCCTAATTGCATCTGAAAAAAAGAAAAGAAAATAGCTTCTTGGATGACTTGATACTCTGATATCTGTATGGTGTCACCAGAGAAAAAAAAAAGTGGGAAATAATTCACAGAAGATATTTGCATTAAATTACCTTTGGAACATGGGTTCAATGTCCTAGTAGTCCTAATAATTAATTTCAGTGTTTGACTAATGAATATTAGTGTTAAAAGTTCACAAATTGTCTGAAATAGGGGCAAGATTCTCATCCTTCATATGGTACATATTTGGGTAGATTTATCAGTTTTTTTGTACTTTTCAGAAGTTTAGGTTAGTCACATTAGTTGCTGCCAATAAATTGCTCCACCTGCATGAATTTACTGGCTATATATTACAGGCTTGGATGCATATGTTTAGTATTTTGTTGGCATTGTGAACTTCAGTATTCAAAATAGAGGAGGTTTTAAATAGCACTAGCGTGTATAAACTCACTATTTGGAAGCAAAAAGCTGTTTCAAATTTTCATGAGTTGGGAAATGTGGTATCAGGAGGAAAGACGTGAATCTTTATAAACGGAGATGTTCTCTGAGATGAAAACAAAAATCCCCCAAACAACAAGAAAAATGACCAAACCCCATTAATGGCTGTTGAACTTCAAGTTTTGTCTGAAGCAGCAGTCCTAGTTTACATGCAGTCCTTCCCCTTGCTGTTCTCCTATTGCTGGACACTGAGCCCAATTATTTCTTTCAAAACACTATAAAAAATGCTAGCGTGCTAGCATGAGTGGTTTTTATAATAGAATGGGTTGTTTCCATCCATTTCAGAAGTATTTCCCTGTAGAAGAAAGATGGTGTGTACTGGAGTGTAAAACCAGTTGAGCTGCTAATGTAATTTGAGGGGCAAGGGTTTTATAAGGAGAGTTTATTTATCCATCTATTTTAAAACAACTAATTCAGATGGAAAACACAATGACCTCTCAGGCATTCTGGGCTCCATCATGGCTGATGGAGGTGCAGCAGGCATCAAACTACATGCAGGTTATAGCCATTACTCTGGGTGTAATGTCTTAATGCTAATCAGTTAAAGTGTTTGGGAGAGAAGAGTCGATGTCCGTGAGTCGAGGGCTGTTGGCAAGAGGTGAAGCATGACAAGAGTTGTCACACACCATAAACCCCATGTCTCTGTCTTGACTGCGAGCTCCAGTGGCTAAGAGAGCAAGGAATTCTAACTCCTGAACTTAGGGTTTTAATGTATTTTGTAACCCTTCCTAGGTATCGAGACAAAAGTTTTAACCATGTTTTGGGTGGCAGTTTTTGTCCATTTTTTTATTTTCACTGTCTGTGTGAATTCTTTCTGGTGCGCAACATGAATTTGGGGTTTTTAATCTTGTTTCTGTGGTAATTAATATAGTGGTGCATGAATCCCCATACTCTTGGGTAGTGCATTCCTCAGTGCGTTTTTTTGCATATGTATGATTCATGGATTTTGACTGTTCTCTTTAGGTGTTCTTAAATTATTTATTACAATTATCATAGAGGTATGCACTATAGGACTGCTTGCACTTGCAAGATCAACATTACCATCAGTAACTGGAAAATCAAAATAAATTCCCGAAGTAGCTCTCTGTACATGTTCCTTTTTTTAGCCTCTTCCTTTCCATGTATGTAATATCCAGCTCTTTATGGGGCATTCAGTGTCAATGTACCATGATTGTTAAATTGCTCAAGATTTTATTTTACAAATATGCATAACCATGTGCTGATGGTCTGGAAGACAGATGGAAGTCTTCCTTGGAACTTAATAAATTTCAAGGTTTCCTGCTTTTTTTTCCTTAAGCAAGTCCTTGAGTTCACTAGAGGGTACTGCAGTTGTATTGACAAAGGCTTGACTTCTGGTTATTCTCATCTGTAGTGTGAGTCACTACAGAGTGAGGTATGTACTTCAGAGGGGAGGTCAGATAATATTTTGAAGAACAGCAAACAAATTGCTATTAAATCTGTCTACTGAATGCATAGGGTGATTATTATTTCCACTATTTAAGTATTGTTTTATATTGTTTTTCAAAACTCCTATCAGTGGTAATCCTTCTCAGCAGTTGGTTCTTAATTTATGTTGTGCATTTAATCAAGGAATATACAACTCCTTAAGTGTAGGTCCTACACCTGTAAAAGCAACGAAACCTGGAAATAACAAAGATTCTTCAGGTCACTGTTGCATAAAACAACTTTCTGAGAAAAATTGCTTTCATAACAGGAAATATTACTATTTGGTGCCGAGAAAAAGTGATTGAAAATAAAGGAATGAATATTCTTCCTGTTACCAAAAATACCCTAAAAAACCAGTGAAAATACTTTTCGAACCTCCCATACTTTAAATAAATTCTAAGACTACTATAAAAAAATATAGGACATTTAATTTTGTCTTCTGAAGGTCTGTAATAGCAGTTGTAATCTGCTGTCACATATGACAATGAGCCTTTATTGAACTGTTGGTGATGATTGGGAGTAGTATTCTCAGCAGATTTTTAATTCTTATTTTCTCCTGTCACGTGTTTATCCAGGGAATGACCAGTTTTGTTTCTGTTTTCAGTTTCAGTGTTTTAAGCTGATAGGAGTAAGTATCTTCTCCACGCGCTTTTAATGTTATTGCTTTTGGAAGAATGACTAGTGTGTTAAAGACACTCTGAGTATGAATGTGCATCCAAAAATTATATTTTCCTATTCAGTTAAAATCTAAATGCTACTTAGGAGGGGGAAAAAAAGCCTAGAGTGTTCACAGAGTATTTTTTAGCTGGCAAGGAAAAAACAGTTCTAAAGATATGTTTTGAGCTGCCTTCCTCCAAATAATTTCAAGATAATTGCAAGAAGTTACTTGTAACTATTTCTTTTAAAAATGGGGAGTATCCCACTTGTCTGTCTCTGTGTTATGGCTTCAGTTTCCTCTCTTACCTTGTTGTGGCTCTGGTTCTTGGGCTTTTCCAGGGGTCAGTTAATTTCCCTCACCTAGGAAGAAATCAAACTTTTCTGTCTCAAGAGGAGGGCACAGGAGATCTAGGTCATTTATTACTGGATTTGTGTACTGCTTTGCAAGGGTCTGATGAGCATAGATGGTGGAGGGCATAGGGTAGGAGTACAAGTCCTGTGAATTTCAGTGGTTGTGAGCTTTTAGGTCACCTTGGCTGACATTTGTGAATTTTCTGTGAAATTTTTTTGTGCACTGCAGCAAACACATGGCAGCACACCAAAGACTTAAGCAAGCACTCAGCACTGAGACTTTCTACAAGACTGTCTGCCCTAGAATACTTTTAGTAGCCTCATATTTCACTTTAATTTCTTTTCAAATAAATAATATTCCACAGAAATTGATAATTTGATCTCCATCTCTTGTAACATTCTCAGTAAAGCGTGTCCCTTTTATCAGCATCTGAAAAATCTAAATGCTGAATGTTCAGTGGTGGTGGTGGTGATATGGTGGTATCCTAGACCTGTAGGTGGATACAGAATGGTCAACACTGTTCTTTCATCCTGGAGGGTCTGTCAAAAAAATGGGTGGAAGAAAGCCAACAGAGAGGGAGATGTATGTTTGTGCCTTACTGATTACATTATCCAGTCAAGTAATATCAGAGCAGTTCACAAGAATGGTGAAGCAAAATGGTTTTAAACACTTTTCTGTACCTGTTTTTCATACGGTGAAGTTGTTGCAATGTTTGTAGGTGTTGGTGTCTTCATGGGACCGAAATTTTCCCAGAAGCTGTACGAGTGCCTTGGGGTTTGGCAACTTTAGCTGCTGCTCTGGGAACTGCAGATTAAAACATCTGACTGGCGTTGGGCTGTGCAGGCACAAATGGTACCCACTTATTTGATATCCCGAGTGGATAGCTTCGTCCCGAGTTGATGTTAATCTAGAGTTGAAAGTTTCTTGGAAATTTTGCTTAGAAAAGACATTTTCTTCCAGAAGGAAAGCTGGCCAGTGTATGCTGCTCTTTGGGCAGCCAGATCAGCCCCTGTATGACTGAGAATCATCCTGGAGTCACTGTGCCACCATCTCTTGGTTATTTGTGGGTTTGCAGCAGAAATTCAGACGGTTCAGAGCTGTTGTTACTTTTGTCTTAGCCATCCATTCATGGATGCCGATGTTAAAAGTTCATGACAGAGTGCCTCGCTTAATCCCTAAATAAATATGAAACTATTCCATGTGCCTTTTGGTTACTGAAATGCAGCTTACTGTTCAGTAATGCTGTCCTTCCATAAGCTTGCCTCATGCACTATATCAAATGTCATTTTCTGACTGCTTCGTTGGAAGGGGCAGTTCAGAGGAGCACAACGCAAGATGAATGCTCTCTTGTACAGACTCTACAAGCTTGCATTGCAAATTTTGGTTGCTGAAATTTTTCTGTCTCAGGTTTTGGAGTGCTTAAAGTCCATGTATTAGCTAAAAGTCCATGTGAAAAAAGAGGGAGAAAATTATCATGCCTCAGAAACTGGTATGTCATCATGGTCTATTTTCTCTGCATCAGTACAAACAAATCCACAGGATGTTGGTGCTATGTATGAGAAAACTACAAATTCCAACACTTCCAAAGTGTATATTTTTCATATTTAGTCATTTGTAAAATGTTAGTATGGAGAACAAAACCTTTGTAGCTACATCTAGCCCAAGGAACAACATTTAGTCAAAAGTTCATTATGAACTTTGTTGCAAATACTGCATGACTTTGAAACATAGAGTTTTTTCCTTTCTCTTTTTTAATTGCAAATATTTTCCTGTTTTCATGGAATTGTACAAGTCATGAGTGATATTAGTATGATGCCAGTAGAATCATAGGTGTAAATACAGGTGAAGTGTTGTAGTGCCCATGATATTAATTCTATGGCTGATCTGGTGCTGTTTTTATTTGCCTTGTCTGGATCAGTCTTGTGCTGTGCTGTCTTGTGAGGCTGCATCCCTGTTGCTTGACCTCCGTGGGTGTGGTTGATGGGGGAATCCCAGTTGCATGACCTTGCTGTAGACCAGGGCTTTTGGCATCAATGACTACAGCCTGGAGGGCAGGACACCTTTTCTCCTCCTGTGAAATTGCAATGCCAGTGTGAAATTGATGAATTGATGAGCTCTTGCAGTCCATGAGGCTGAGCTTCTGTTCAATTTGAGTGAGTGCTCTCCTTTTATTTGTACAGTGTAACTTAATAACCTGCCTTGGTTTTGTTCTTTTAATAATTCTTGCTCTCTGTTGGAAGTAGTAAAATCCCAAAGACATTTGCATTCTCCAGAAAAATTTCCCGTCTGTATTGTGTATTTTTGTTGTTATTTTTAATCTCTGTAGTAAATTGAGAGTCTTGACTTGCATTTGAGTTGTGGTGCCTTGGAACTGAGCTAGGCAATGAAGTTGAAATTCATGATCCTGATTAACCCCCCACTTTCACGTTGACAATCTGTAAAGAAATAGAAACAAGCCTTCAACAATTTGAGTCTTACATAGGGAATGATATTGTAAACAAGTGAAGTAAGTGGAAAGATACCTGAATTATAGCCATCTAAAGAGATTTTGTAGAAATTTTGTGTTGTTTACACCAATAACATTATTTTTGAATTTTTAAAAATGAAAACAGGTAACATCAGGATATAATTATATTTAACGTTTCAAGTGTGTATCAAGTAATGTATCTTAAGTGGGATTATAGTGTTACAAAGTAACATTTTTCTCCAGACACACTCCTTAAGGAGTCTCCTTAACTGATGGTGCAGGGCACTAAAATTAAAAACCCTAAAAATGTCTCTAGTTTTTCTTCATAGTTTCTTTGGTTTTTTTCCTTTTCTTTTTTTTTCTGTCCTAGGGTTGCAGACATTTACTGTATGCCAGGTAATGGAGGGCAAAAGAGGACAAAAAGGCTATAATGGTTTGAGGTTTTATTAAAACCCAAGCACATGGAGGTTTACCTGGAGTATATTTAATGTATTCACAGGATTTGGTTTTTTTCTTTTGAAAAGAATATGCTTCCTGCAAGAAGAAAAATTTAGGAGCTTTTTACTATTTATCATTAGACTTTATTTTTTCCTTTCTTGCAAATTACAAAAAAGAAATACAAGTAAAGGACTCTCTCGAATTGTCACAGGGGAGACACTCGCTGAAGAACAAAATAGGCATAAATACTATTGTGTGTGAAATATAAGTTTTCTGTGAATTATTATACATGTTTCTGAACTTCTCTTTGCAGTCTGCTTCCAGTTGCAAGCCTATTTCTCTGTTTCAGTGTCTGTTCATTTTCTGCAGTCTCTCATAAATGTTGCACAAAGCATAATCGGGGACTATATTACACAGTCATTATTAAAAGACAAAAAGGTCACATAGTCTCGAGCTTTAGGGTAAGGCACATAAGTGCCTGGACCCTCTATTTCATGTAATTGACATTGCCATGAAGTAAAGAAAACCCCTTCTTCTAATTTTATGGGAAAGACTTCTTTTTAGCTGATCTTTTTCTGTGAATCTATTTAAGCATCTTCACATTATGCTCTACTAAAATGGGATGTATATAGTTGGGATTTTTCTCCCCCACCAACAAACTTCAAAATTGAATCTATTTCTGTACCCTTAAATCTAGTTGCATATGAAATTTGTAATGTTCTGAACTATTTTTTCCCACCTGAAGCTGAAAGTTCTAGTAACTGAAGGAGGCACAGGCAGAGAAATTACCACAGTATGTCCCCAAAATGGAGATGGTTTGATGGTTAGTTCTTGGTTGGAGGAAAGCGGATTTGCAGGAGCTGAAGACCAGCCTGCTGAAAATTACAAGTTTCACACTTCAAATACAAACCCGTTTTTCAGGGAGCAAGGAAGTGAGAGAAAATAATTTGACTGGGAAACTGCTCTGTCACATTTGTACCTTACAGCAGGCAGATGTTATTTTATTTTATTTAAGGATTTTTTTTTTTTTTCAATCTTAGCGTGATTTCTTACCTTCAATTAACTGCTGGATGATAAGAGAGCTTGGTTTTCAGTAGGGGATAAAAGCTAAGACTTTTCTAATTAGTTAAAGAATTCATTTATTCTGAAATGATCTGTCCTTGCCACTGAACTAGGACATCAAGTTTAGTGCTTATCAAAATAAATAAAAGACAGTGAAATCTAGGAGGTATATACAGCTGTGTTTAATAACATGGCTCGGGGAAAGTCTAGTAGCTCTTATTCCACAGCTGTGTAGATGCCCTTTAGCAAGTTCATGAATTTAATGCCGAATAGGCATCAAAATCTTCCTGAAAGACTGATCCTAAAGCTGAACTGTTTGCATGAACTTGGTCAAAGCTTAGGAGGCAGTGCCATTTAGCTGTTTCATAGTCTGATGTTTCCATTTTGTGTAGGAGAGAATTGGATTGACCTTTTACATCAGGAATAACATTAGAAGCTATTAACTGGCAAATAGATAGAAGGCACTTCAGAGAAGAAAAGCTAAATGAGAGGATGGAGTTTGTTTTGGAGAAATCTAAACTACATTCAAGTAGGAAAAATTAACACTTGAGCTTCTTGGGAGAAAGAGAACCTATGACTTTTAAAGATTGTAAATTCGCAAGAACGGAGAAGATTCTTCTGGGAATTACTGAAAGAATGATGAAACAAAATCACTGTCAAACTACAAGAAAAATTTTCAAGAAAAATGTTACTGATGAGTTGTGTGCATTTTGTGACTGCACTAACTGCCAGAGGAACTAAAGACATCATGCTGGAGCATGGTGAAAAATAGGGAGTGAGAGGAATATTTAAGAACAATGCGTATTTGTCCAGGCATAAATGATTACTTTGGATACTTTTCTTCTTACATTTATTTGCAGCATCATCCAAAGATGAAATTCACCCTTTCTGTCTTGTAAGAAGAAAAAATAAACTTCTGCTCTTTCATGTTAAGTTTTTCTTTCTCGTTTGCCTCGAATATGTTGGTTTGTTTTTGTTTATTTTTAAAATTTTCTTTAATTTTTATTTTTTAACCATTTTGGGATTTAATGGAGTAACTCACTTGCAATTGACTTTCTTGTTGTAAAACCTTAGTGGAAACAGAACACAGATCAGTGTTTTCTCTTTCTTGTTTTCAAGGGAAATAGGTGAATATAGTATTTTACATCTGCTTGTGCCTGACCTTGCTAGGCCAGTAACAATGGGGGGAAAAAAAAATTGCAGAGCCCGGCTCTACTGGGATTTAATAACACACCTATTACTAGTGTTAGCTAACACTGACTGCTGCTCTTTACCTTTCTGGCAACTGTGGTGTGTTGACCTTGGCCAGCCCCTCACCCTGCCCTTTTTTGTCCTTTCCTCAGCAGCGCAAGGGGGAAAATAGGGTGGGCAAGTTCATGGGTTGAGACAATGACAGGGAGATCACTTATTTTGTAAATCACCAGTTACTGCCACAGACAAAACAGATTCATCTTGGGGAAAAATTAACCAAATTTCCACTCCAGGCACAGGGGGATGGGAACTGAGAGCTGCGGTCAATCCATTGCCCTTGGTGTCTCTTGCTCCTTCCTCCTCACCCTTTGTCCCTGCTCCAGCCTGGAGCACCACTGTGAATAGTTACCTGTAACATTTGCTCTAACCTCTCACTGAAAATCTCAAACAATTAGTTAATCTTGGGAATTGATGAGATTGTGAGCGGTTCCCTTGTTGATACTTTGCATTTCTGTCAAGTCCAGTAATATCTTAAGATATTATGATGATTTTACAATAATATAATTATTAATAATTAATATTATGATATTGCAAGCATATATAAATGAGGGAAAACTCCTAACTCTTTCAATCCTATTGTATTTCTTTACAAGTAAAGAATGACTTTCTTATGAAAGGTGTAAGAATGTATTTTCTATGTTTTCCAAAGATATAATTTTGCTGTATAGTTTACTTTGGCATTGGCTTCTGATTTTCTTGGAATAGGTAGATGACTGAGGAGGGAGCAGGATTCTGTACGTTCATGGAATACAGCTGCTTAAGTTTATAAAAGGAGGAGAAGGGAAGTAGTTTCCAAGATGCTGAACAGATGCTTTGGCTTTGTGATAAATGGTCTATGAATGCTGTCTGGAGCATTTAATGAAGTGCTGTAGGACTAACATGTAGATAGATGTATGCAAATTCACTGCTAAGTATTTTTAAATGATGAAAAATGAGGTTGAGAAAGTGGAGTACCATAAAATATGTTGATATGTTAAAAAATGTATGTTGAAGCTTCCAAAGGCTATAGCAGATTCCTCTACTATAGAAACAAGATCTTTAAATAGTTGTTTATTTGTTATAATCTGAATTTGATTTTCCTTTCCTTCCAGTTATTTTAAGAGAAGTTGAGAGAAACATTTTAAAAAATCTACAAAGGTTGATTCTGCAAATGTTATATTCTGTTCCTTCTTTTCCCCCCCAGACCGACTTCAGAAAATGTTGGAGCATTTATATTCTTCTGTATCTCAGCTTTAGAAATATCACAAGTAAATGGGGGTTTTTGGGCGTTCGGTTTTTTTTTTTTTTTTTTTTTGTAGGAAAGACTTGAGTTGCTTTTTGTGTATTGCTTTAAAATATTTGCAAGATGCAAGTAACAAAGGCAAAGAGGCAATTTAGATGGCCAGGGATAATCAGTGCTAACAGTGTGGGAAGCAGTCTGTAATTTTTCGCCGACCCTTTTCAGTTTTCTAACTCTTATGTAGAAGGAAAAAACCCAAATTGCTGATGTACAGCCGCCCCCTGCCACATGCATAGTATTTAGTAACAAAACTTTTGAAAATCTTATTCTCTAGTCTGATGATCAGGTGCTTGTAAGAACATATGTACTACTAAAATAGAGATTACAAACTAGCATAGTACTAAGTTTATTCTAGAGTCAGGGCGCATAAAAATTGCACACAAGTGGATGTGGTTTACAAACACTTTCTCAGGCAATCATCAACTGATTCTAGACCAAAATCTTTAAAGATTTAAAGCAACAGCAAATCTTAATAGTATAATACGATTCCTTTGAGTCTTTATAAATGGATATTAATGACGAAGAAATAACCAGGAATTGCTACTTTATTGAATTCTCTAATAAAAAAATAAATCAAATAATGTATTCTGCATATAATTCTAAATATGACCTACTTGGTTATGTTACATTATAGTAGTTTTCTTTAAACCCTTTTTTGAAGATGACTACTAAAAATATAGATTTCAATGCATACTTTCCTTCTAAAGTATTTCTTTCTTATTTTTTTTTCCTAAATTTTTTAGCACAGACTTGCTTTACAGGCCAGTAAAGGTTAGATGTTAAATTAGCATCTCACACAGATGATTTGATTCCATGTACATAAATTTTCATCTTTTCCTGAGCAACAGCTTGTGAACAATTTTCAAAATGCCTAATACAACTGTTTAGGACATACTAGAACACGATAGTTCCTTGTTGTCTAAAAATCAAAGGATAAAATTTGATGTACAAAATGGTAATAATTTATATGACTATACTCCAGAGAAGATTTTTTGCCAGTATTCATGTACATGCTCCCAGGACTTCTGCAAGACTACTCATTTGGGGAAACGTTCACAAATCCATTACTTTTTTAACTTCAGGTAAAATTTTTTCTCTATTTTTGATGGATTTAACCTGAACTTTCCTCATGAGGAAAGGCTCTTTATTGTGATGCCCTTTAGGACTGAAAGTAAAAGGAAAATCCATCAACAGGAAGGTTCTGGAATCACTAAGCAGATATGTAGGTGAATTTAGGTTAGGCAACTTTCCTGTAGCAGTGATTCAGATTGTATGTTTAATTGGCTTTTCTCGCTTGGTTGGAAAGTTGGGCCTGGCATGCTTTTTTCTCGGGGGTTCATTAACTAGGCAGTACCTGGTATGGAGTTGTCCCTCTTGAAGAAATGGATCACCTCTGGGCTAGGTTAGATGGCAGCCTGTCTTTACCATCCCTGCTGCAGGACAGCAGAACAGACTGATTCATCACTATTGCCTGTACAACATGGTGAAACACGTGATTTCCACTTTCTGCCTTTGTAGCTAGACAGGCACAGCCTGTTTTGTCTTGTGTATATTTGTAATACACATTTACAAGGTGGACACTCTTCCAGCTATAGAAACTTCTGTTATCCCCTTAAATCCGTTGGCAAATGGAGGAGCAAACAAAACTTTTCCAAATAAGTTCGGCTTGGTGTCCTAAGTCAGCTATTTCCATTGCTAATATATCTCAGATTCAAGTCTGCCTCTTTTTTGGGGAGTAGAAAAGGATGTGATAATGCTGCATTGAGGAATGTGGACCTTATTTTTCATTTTGTTTTCAGAAAATCTGCAGCGCAAGTTGAGAGAATTTTGGCCTCAGTGACCTCAGAATAATGATTATGCTTTTCTTCTCTTGTTATTTTTACCCCGTCCATCTGTGATACTATTTCCAATTATCTGATCCTAAAACAAGAGAGAGAAAAGTTTGTAGGTGGAGGCATCTAGATAGGTCCTCAGAGATACGTGATATCTTCTGTAGATACTGCTTCAGTCATGTTTTTAGCCATTTTATAGCTTGCTGGATTTCATGCCACTTGAATTTTGAGATTTCTGGGATAAGAAAACCTATGCATTTCATCTTTTTTCACAGTGAATAATCAGTTTCTTAGTATTTATCTTTTTCCTTACTACTCTTTTATTTTCCTCCTTTCCCCCTCTCCCTGCCCTTAGGATCATATATGATAGTGATTTCCTCAGACCATGACCCTGGAGAAAAGACTCGACTTCAGCTTCCAACAATGAAAGAAAACGATACTCACTGCATCGATTTCAGCTACCTTCTGTACAGCAAGAATGGAGGAAACCCAGGCACTTTAAACATCCTCGTTAGGGTGAACAAAGGACCACTGGCTAATCCCATCTGGAATGTCACTGGCTCCACTGGCAAAGACTGGCTTCGAGCAGAGTTGGCTGTCAGCACTTTCTGGCCGAATGAGTATCAGGTAAATTTACAATAAATTCACACCGCTTTATAATATTTACTGCAAGGTCCTATTCACTTTGTGTTGTTTTAGTCAGTTCTGATGGAGTATTCTCCCAATGTCTTCAAGTGAAGTGTTCCGTTCAGTGTAAATAATTATGTGGGAATGAATATTTTTTATAGCAGGTGATTGTTCATAGTTATCTGTTACTGTATAATAGGAAAAAAAAAAGATTAGCCGGAAAAAAGCCTTGTTAAAAGAAATGGTAAGGTTGAAGTACAGGAGCATCAAAAATTATAAACTCCCAGAAATAAATTGCCTGGGCAACCGTAATTTGTACTTGTCGTCCCTCCTCTTTTGTATATGCCTGTGTTACTATGTCTAATTACATGACCGTAAACTGTGGTTTTTTTCCACATGACATTTGCTTCATTTGCTGTGCAGGCAGAATGGTGCTCACCTAATGAGCAGCTGTTCAGGATGTGTTTTTATCCCTGTTTGCTTGCTATGGGACAAAACCACCTGCAGTGTAGGCCTGTTGTTTGGAGGGAAATTTTGTTTTGTTATTACTAGATGCTGTTATTTGATTTGTTTGATTAACCTAAGAAAGTACCTGCAGCTGTTTTACTCAGTGGGTATTTGATGTGAAGGATGAATCTCATACATGGGCATTTTTGTTCTGGCGTGTAGGAGTGGGAAGAGTTGGATTACATGTGCTTGTCTGAGTTGTTACACCATGAGATATTTCACCATAATGTGCTTACAGGCCCCTATCTAAATATTCTTCATTAGTGCTCTTGCAAAGAGTTTGGATCTCCAGAGCAGTTATTAAATGAAGGAAAGTGGCTGCTTTATTAATGGTTTTGTTGAATAGTGGTGTTGTAGTAATGTTTTTTAAAAGTGCCTTTATCTAAAGTTTGTTGCAATTGCCCACCATCAAAATAACATTCATGAATAAGCTTCTGTGCAAGCAGCCTTACTTATACGGTGAAAATTATGTAACTTACTATCTTTTTATGGGATTTTTTGGGGGTTTTGTTTCCCTGGTTTTAATGTTTTTATCTATAAAGAAATTTCATCTACCAGTGGCATTGAAACTGGGTAAAATTTCATTTAAAGTTCTGAAGCCTGGTTCCAGAAAGCTTGGCTTTTGAGGAGGTGTTTTATAAACCCTTTTTATGTTGCTAGAAAGTACCATTTGGTGTCCTTAAACAAACCTCGGGAGCCTTTTATAACAGTACAGTAGTGATCAAGTATAGCAGCATTATATGCAGTAAATCAGGTTTCTGCTGACAGATGGCCAGGCTTGACAATGAGATTGGTGGTTGGGCCTTATCTTAGCAACACGGCCATTTTTCACTTACGTTATAGCCTTCACATTATCTCTCCGTAGACTCTGCTTAAATTCATTCTTTCCTTTGCTTGGTCGTCCAACAGAATATTGAAATCATGTGTAACGCAGTTTATTTTTAAATTAAAAATAAGCCTGGAGTAGAACTGGAGGACTGTTAATGCAACCTGCTGTGATTTGTGTCCAACTTGCGCAATTGCTTGTATGAACAGGAGGGGAAATCTGCATGCTATCTATGCACAACTGGTTGTTTGCACAAACAGTGTTGGTATTTTTGTGGTTTTGGTTCTTTCAGCTCTCAAGATTCAGGTTCAACGTTGCTCTTGGTAGATTTTTGTTGGTTTGTTTGTTTCTAGTTTGTTTTTTTCCTTAGTTTTGAGTTGAGTTATGCTTTGGAATGGAAATATTTTTTCATTTTTCTTTTTAGAGTTCCATGCTGTACAGTTGTACCTTGTGATTTTGGCACTTTTATCTACCTGTTGGTCAATGAGTTTAGCTAGCACTGAGGAAAATAAGCACTGGAAGCACAGAATAAGGTGGAAGTGGTGCTTTACTAATCTGGTAGTTGGATCCCTGCCTGTACAAGCAAGGTCACTGCTAAAGATTGCTGCTGAGCACAATTGTTTGCAATCAGGTCAACTTCACTGCTGTTTCCTTCACTTTTAAGTGAAGGGGAGAGTAGAGATTATCAGGGTCTGTATAGCACAGGTTGCACTCTAAGGAAGTCTCATGTGGTGACTCGGAAGTTAGCAGCATGGTCAAGTTGTAGTAACAGAGTGCTGCACCTTGGGTAATTAACTCCTAAACAGCATTTCTGCTCTCTGCTGTGCTCTGTTGAAGCTTTATTGCTTCCTATTCAAACTAGCACAGTTTTTTTACATGTCACTCTAGTATAAAATAGAAATTCATCTTATGCATTTTCGGATGGATTTAACACTTCCTTTTACTCACAGTAATGCACTTCTTTAAAAAATCAATTTCCTTAACTTTCTTTAACTATATTCTGCTGGGCAATTATTTATATACTTATTTTCTGACAGAACATAGTACAATTTATTATAATAACTTTACTGGATAAAACTTTTTTCTAGTTTTGTACCCTGCCTCTGCTGGCAGAAAGGAGTGGAAGTTTGTGGAAGAGTTCAGGAACAAGACAAACTCATACCTCCCCCAGAATACACTTCCAGCCTTGACCATATATGTGTTTCAATAACTTTGATCTTAAGAACACAAGTGGTGCCTTTCTGTATTCCTGTTAGCATTTTTTTTTTTTTTTTGCAGTGATTTAAGCTTCTAGTGTCTACAGTATATATGACAAAGAATTCTAATGTTAATTCCGTGTTAGGATTATTCCTGGGGATTTCTCCAAGCCTGAGGCGTGTAATTCTTCACTTGTCATATTTTGCACTTGGGGAGTTCCAGAAGTCCTGTAATGATCTGTCTTCTGTCTCCTGCTAGCAAGGCACCTGCAACTTCTGTTCTGCTTGTTTAACATGTGGATGAACTCTTGAAGAAAAGGGTTTGATTAGAGAATCCCTTGGGATCAAGGTTGATTTGATTTTGGTCCTTGCTGGTTCTGGAATCTTTTTTTTATCACTCTGTTGGAAATATGCCGCCTTTGACCTGCCTCAAGTTTGCTTCAAAGGAAAAATATTTTGGGATTTTTATTGTTTAAACTTTGTAACTGACTAGGAGTTCTGTCTCTTTGTTTTCTTTGTTGGTTATTACTGTAATTAATTTATTTTGGTCGAGATATTTATTCCTGTCTGGATGAGTTGTTTTGTCTAAGGCTTGTGTCCATTTCCCCAAGTTCTCTCCTGCTTTGCACAGTAGGGATTATCCCACTGCTGAGGGTTGTCTCTCTCTTTCTGCTTCTGTCAGTCATTTTTCCACTTCCTTTGCTACCTATGTCATTCCTTTTTAGTTCGGTTTTATTTGTTTGTGGTTTGTTTGTTTTTTTGAATGCTGCCTCCCAAAAGTCTCTGCTTTGCAAATTTGATTTTCTTCCACAGGATCACATCTGTGCTCGCTCACATATGAGGTCCATTTTGTAATGTGAACCATGGGCTTTCCATTTTTGGTTTTACAAATCTGATGTTTATATCAGAAACTGGTAAATAAACTCTTGACTTGGAACCATAAATTTCAAACTTGTAAAAAACTAATAACTTGGTTTCTTTATGGTTCTTCAAAATTCACTATACAGTAATGGTGTTCTGCAATTTAGCAAACAGGCTGTCTGGGATACTGACTTCATAGGCGTGATGTTGCACCTGGAAGTATAGCTAGCAAAGTAAAAATACTGAACTGCACTGAGCAAAAGGTCTTTTATCAGTTCAAAAATACTGCAGGAAAACTCTGGAAAGCCAAATAATTCTCTTGCAGAATTGTGAATCCTGATTTGGATAATTAATTTGTTCTTTATTATAATACTGATGATTTATAGGATTTACAAAAGTTTAAATTGCTCAAAGATCTTGGAAAATTACTTTCCTTTATCATCTTGAAAGGTCTCAAAACTGTAGTAGAAATATAACAGGGGAATGGTAGACTGAAGATTGAGTAATGGTGTGTACAGTTGGGCCATATGCCACGTAAGGTAAAAAACAGATTTCTTGTGAAATATGAGAATTTGTTGCCTTTTTGGATATCAGATCACTATTCCAAACTCGTAGACATGTGAGACTGTAAACAAGCTGTATGCAGAAAAGTTTGGGAAGACAGAGAGTTAGAAGAGGTTTTGTAATTTGTTATAGCTAAGGAAGGAAAGCCACAAGTGACATGGAAAGTACCTGTGTGAACTGCGTCGAACTGAGTTATAGGCTAACTTTAGAAGACATCCACCCTCCCAAACTCCAACTTCCTATTTATAAGGCAAATGTTCTTTTTTATATATGGACTTTAACCTTGAGATACTAGCTAACATCAAGAAAATCCAAAAATCTTAAAAAAAAAAAAAAAATCAGCAACCTTCCAAAGGACTGATGTTTTCATGGGCCTTTATTTAAAATATTTTGGAATACAGAAAATTACTGATAATAATACCAAAGACACACTTTATAAATAAAACTTGGAGCTAGTGTAAGTTCTTTGACTAGGTAGGTAAAAATGTAATGTAGAAAGTGCTTTATTTGAAAATTTTGAGCAACACTGATAAGCAGCCAACCAGTTACAGTTACAGCTCTCTGTGTAAGTCTTGGATGTTGAGTTACAAGACAGTGAAAATTGTCTGATGAAAATCTCAGCATGAGGAGGAGTTCAGGGGCAGAGGAGAGCTGTCTGTAACCATGTGTGAGAGGCAATGCTGAAACAGGCTAAGTTATCTGGCCTGGGAGAAGACCCAGTTTAGGGGAATATGACAGAGTTCTGCAAAACCCTCACTAATATGAAGGGGACTCCACTTGCAGTTCAAGAATTACGGGCCTTTTTGGTCTGGTGGGTAAAGCAGATGGAAAAAAGTGGATGGAGGTTGGTCACACTGCAGGCTTTAGACACACGGATGTGCCTGACTGAAATAGGTGTTGTGCATGCCCAGCCCCTTCCATCCCTCAAGGGTATGTGTGTTTAACTTTTTTTCTGGATTCCTAAATGTAATTTAATTTTTTATTCTGTGGTTGTTTAAACCAGTTAGGTCATATTTTGTGTAAGTTTTTGCCTGGCTGTAGAAATAAAAGCTAACTTTGTCTGCCACTACCACCCCTACACCCATTTCTCTTGGCTCTTTTCCCCTTACCATTTCCTTTAAATCTCACTAGGGGTAACATAATATTTTAGACTTTTCTAAATTGAAATTTAAAATTAAGCCTTTTAAATTCTTCCCGTTTCCAAGGATGCTCAGAAATAAAATATGAATTAGAACTTTTCGGAGGAGTGGTTGGTATTTCATTCTAGCAAGATATAAAAATTGTTTCCTAAAATATGATAGTAAAATATAGGTTAGCTGTATAATTAAAGATATCTTAGATAGTAGTTAATAATCTGAGAGTTTTTTTTTTTCCTAAACTTGGAATAGCTTGTGTTTGTAGGTAGTATGAATCACTGAATTGTTCCTTGTATAGGTGCATCATTCTTTATCACTCCTTTTGAGGAATAACTCCTGTGAGAATACTTTGTGGCTTTTAAGAATTTAAGGTGATTGTCAATAAACTATCTTTTTCTAGTTCATTAATGCACAATGGAATGTCTTATACATTTGTTTGTCTCCTTTGTTTTCTTTCTTTCTTTCATAGTTTTCACCAGATGAAAGCACTTTTAACTGCCTCACTGTTTACCACTATCTCTAATGTTTGAAAATATCTCCAAAGAGGAATGATGTTTCTTTCTCATCAGAAACTTCCTAAACCTCTAAGTGTTCTCCTGACTATTACTTGCTAGGCAGCACTTAATCAGAAGCCTTTTCTTTATACAGTTAATTGAAGAGTTACTTAGAGAGAGACTTTTTAAATAATGAACTTTCTTATTGCTTTTCCAAGCCTTGCTAGTACAAAAACAACACCAGCTTTTTTAACTGCTAGGATAAACATGAGTGCATGCAAGCAAATCTGTCACATTTCTGTCTCATTTCTTCCAAGATATTTATTGATTTGGTGAGGACAAAAAAAGCATAATTTCCAATAGAGTGATTACCAGAATCATTTTAATAATTTAGTTCTGCAGATCACAAAGCACTCACAGCCCTCAAAGGACTTGTACAAATACTGACTCATTCCAGTATTCAAACTGGGAAATCATAGTGCAGGGAGTGAAAGTGAGCATTGCCCATACAAGCCTCATCATAGCCAAAGTGCCAGCATCTAGGTTCTCAGTAACACCATAAGTATTGGAGACTTCTTGGAAACTCTTTATTTTTTCTTAGAAATGACAGGCAGGTCTGTGGCATTGCTTCAGCAGGGTATGTTCTGCAGGCCAGCCACAACGTGCTTTTTTTCCTTCCAGAGTTTGCTCATTTATGAGCACAGGAGCTTCCTGAGGGATAAGGGAAGGACGGTAGTGGGAAAGCAGGTAAATAATGACGTTATATACTGTTGGCCTCTCCCCCGCCTATTGTGTTGTCTCCTCCTGCCCACCACCTTTTTTTTTTTTTTTTTTAGGAACTTTAAAATTGCCTTAAGGAGATGTGTATAATAGCTTTCCTAGCTTGGTGGGTTTGATTTTTGTTAGCCTATTTTGATGGGACCTAATTTATTTTGGGGTCTGCTGCATTAAAAAAGGGCTAAGCTGATAAATTAGTATCAAAGTATTTTTACAATTAAAAATAGTAGAAATTATTGTTAATCAGGTGAAATGTGTCAGCCGTGTCTAGGTCAGTGTTCCAAGCTGTACTTCACCATTGTAAGCAGAGACGGCTCTGCCTCCACAAAACACCTAAAACTCCATTCCTGCAGGAGTGTAGAAGAAACGACTTTGGATAGGCTAAGGAACTGTGGAGTCTGAGCAATTGCTTCTGTTGCTGTATTCTTAGTCCTGAGTTGAAAAAAAATTGATTTTACAGAATTTTGAAGCTAAAGAGTTTGTGTGCTGAAAAAAGAAATGTTAGCAGTTTATTGCTTCCCTTTTCCTTTGTTTAAAATTTTCAATATTGTCTTTTCCACTGCTTTTCTTTGTTATATTAAAATTTGTGAGTAGCTTTCTTTTGTTCTACTCTGCTCTGGGTTTCCTGTGCTATGTGCATGATCTGAACTGAGAGTAGAAATTTTATACTTGAAGTACGGAGTATTGCATGGCTCTACATACGAGACTCTTCAATTCTCTTTCCATCAAATAATGCAGTGCCAATGAGGCTGATGAAGATTTTGACCTTTTTTCACTGTTCGTGCAAAATAGTGATTATCTTCAGGGTGAAGTGACGAAAATTTAGTAGATGCTTGATGTTTTCCAAGGTGGTGAAAGATTTGGAGGTTAGTATGCCATATGAGTCTGTTTTATGAATTACCGTAATAATTACCTAAAAATCTTAAATGGAACACTACTGGTTGTGAACTCATGAGGACTTACTTTGAGATAAATACATAATATTTTTAGTCAGTGCCTCATTTCTGGGGAGATATATGTGACTTTAACCTCAGCTCTCTTCCCGGAAACATTCCTCGCATCTGCAAGGTGGTATGCAAATTTTGTATTAACCTTGATTACCAAGATTATGAAAAGCCTGTAGCATTCTCCTCCCTATCATGCTGTAAACGCTGTCAGGCAGTGAAGTGGAAAACACACTATTGCTAATCAGCCATCTTGGAGCGCCTGATTCATTTTTTTTCAGAAATACAAGACAGACTTAAATCATGGTGTGTAAATAAATAAGTTCTGGATATGGTTCCTTTTGTTGAGATTATTCTTTTTTAGGATTTTAGTCTGTAGTTGAAAATCATAATTACTTGTTACATAAGAAGCTCAGATTTTGTAATATTTTTATCAGCTTCTGCGAGATCATATCCGTGTCTAAGAAAAATTGCAAATATCACACTATCAAGGAGCTGGCAATGATATACTCTTCCACTTGGCTCTTTTATTCACATGAAAAGTGAAATGAATGAAAGGGGATTATGGCAGAAATCAGTGATATATGCTTGAAGTAGATGGTTAAAAGAAAGCAGAAACTGATAATACTTTCATTTCATTATATGGGTTCTGAAAAGATTGAGTAATGAATTGTGCTCTGCTCTGGGTTTCCAGTCTACCCGTAAGTGAAAGAGAATAAAAGAAAAAATATAATAGTGCAGTATTGAATCATTATCAAAAAGTTCACTAAAATCTCTGCACTTCAAAATTGGAAACCAATCAGTTCCCAAATTCATGGGCCTTGAAGTGTCTGGGTTTTCAGTTTAAAAGTGTGAACTCATCAATTCAACACTGGTAAGATACATTGTTAGGTAATTTTTGCTGTGAAGCATTGTATGCTGTCGGATGTCTGGATTTTGCCTGACCACCCCCAACCCCCGGTGCCTCTTTGGTGTTGTGATTTAACCCCATTTGGCGATGAAGCCTCACACAGTCCCTTCCCCACTTCCTTCCACCTCCCTGGTGGGATGGGGAAGATTATTGGAAGGGCAAAAGCATGAAAATTTGTAAATTGAGATAAGGACAGATTCATAGGTAAAGCAAAAGCTGTGAGTGCAAGCAAAGCAAAACAAGGAATTAATTCACCACATCCCATGGGCAGGCAGGTGTTCAGCCATCTCCAGGAGAGCAGGGCTCCATCATATGTAACAGGACTTGGGAAGACAAATGCCGTCAGTCTGAATGATCCCCTTTTTCTTTCTTCTCCCATCTTGATATGCTGAGTATGATGCCATACGGTGCGGGGTATCCCTTTGGTCACTTGTGTTCGTGTGGAGTCAGATGTTCTGGCTATGCCCCCTCTCAACCTGTGCACCCCCAGCCTACTCACTGGAGGGGTGGTGTGAAAAGCAGAACAGGCCTTGGCTCTGTGCAAGCACTGCTCAGCAGTAACTAAAACATCCCTGTGTTATCAACACTGTTTCCAGCACTAATCCAAAGCATTGTCACATGCCAGCTACTATGAAAAAAATGAACTCTACCCCAGCCAAAACCAATTCAGTTGGAAAAAAAACAATACTGAGAATTATGCAGCTACTTAACTTTCTTTTGTCCTTTTCTGACTTTTATTATTAAGGGCAAGATGAAATGCTCAAGAAGAATTTTTTGAGTATGTGCACACCATACTGTAATGTATTGGTTGTTTTGATGGTTTTATTTAAAATATTTTCTCTTTTTCTGATGCTAAATGATGAACAAGCCTGAGGCTTGGAGTAAAGTCAAAAGGTTTTCTTCATCCAGACTAGTATGTAATAGGAATCCCATGTTGACTGGTGATATTACCTCCTCAGAGGGAAATAAGTATCTCATATCTTTATAATTCTCTCTACCCTGTATGTACTTATTTTCTGAAGTTTAGACTTTGTTTGAGGTGACATTGAAAAAATAACTGAGATGGTTGCTCTGAAGGAGAAAATAATCAAAATTCAAAGATGGGGGGAAGTGTATCAATTAATTTGCACTAGAATCACATTCTGATCAAATGTACAAGGTCCGTGTATTTAAAGAAATAAACAAACAAGTATTGTTGAATTTTCTGCTTTGCCCAAAAGATATTACAAAGCATTTTAAAGCCACCCCCACCCTCCTTGCCCCGTCTTACCAGAGTGCAGTAAATTATACCCCTGTACTGGAAGTTCTGAAACACCATCTGAAGTAGAACAATTTTCTGGTGCTAAGATAGTGATGGGAAGTTTGTGAACTGGTAATTGCCCAGTGGGAGACAGAGCGATGGCACAGTCAGGCAGATAGTTCTCCGGGCTCTAAGCCAGGAATGGTTGCATTGTTGTCTTTACAGACATGTTATTTTCCTCTTAGAGAGTTCTTCCCCTTATTCCTAGTCAGTTACGGAGCTCCTTCACTATTTTCTTTAAATGTCTGTATGTGCAGCTCCTAGAAGATTTAAAGAATTGGTATAAAACTTTTTGGAGTGGATTTCTTCCGTGAAGTACCTTGACTACCTAAAAGTGCATCCTAAGCTGTTTTTTCCTGATGTTTTTTGGTTTGATTTGTTTTATTGTGGTCTCAGTGTCTTCTGGAGCCTTTTGTATATCATCCATGAGATCTTTTAATGTACAATTCATTTGCTGGAATGGGTTCTGTAGCTGGAAACCTTTGTGATTTTACTGGTGCACGAGCCAGGATTACTGCATCTCTCCTTGTGTCGCAAACAAGCAACAGCAAATGGAAGCCCAACAGTGCTGTTAGTGCTGGACAACAGCAAGGCAGAGCAAAGACACGTTTTCCATGCTCATGGAAGGTACAGATTGTGTGGGCACCCCTGCTAATGCAGAGCAGGGGAGTTAATGGGGTTGTTGCAGTGTCACTTTACTGACCTGCTGTGAACATCATATTTACTGGGGGTGTTTGTGTGTGAAACACCTTTAGAAATTTCATAATGTAGATTTTTAGTCTAGAGTCAACTTTTTGGCTTGGGTTACATTTTTGCCGTAATTGTCAATTTTGCTGTCTTTACTATGTTCTCCAGGCAATGAATGTATCTCACAGGTTGTGAATTATTCAGTAGGTGATGTCTGTTGGAAGAAAATAACTCTCACCTGGAAGTAGTAGTAGCAGTTTGCTGCTATTTATGGAATGAAATTACTTACAAGAAAGGAAAGTAGGTTTGTTCAATGTGAATGACTGTGATAAGCCTTTAAAAAAATTAAATAACACAAGTCCTGTAATTCCAGTCTTCCTAGTGCATTGTTGAGTTACTGAAAGAGAAATCAAATATTAGGGAATTTGTAGTAGCACTCATCTTGGGGCACAAGACATAACAAGAGAATTTTGTAACTCGATGGAGGTATGGGTATCTGGGGGTATCATCCTGCCATTGATTTTTTGTGGAAGAAGAAACAGCAGTTGTGCCAGATCCAGCAGCAGGCACCTAAAGAATCTGCTTGCCCAGGGCATTTCTAGTGCACTTTGCAAGGAATAGAAAACAAGGAGAATGGAATGAGTGATGATACTGCATCTTCCAGCTGTCAAACTTCAGCAGTAAAACACTTTTTACCTAGTGTATGTGGCTGCCCTTTGGGTGTGCATTATGCTCATGTCATGTAACTTTGGTGGGTTTGATCATTAGTTGATTTGGTTGGACCTGATTAGCTTCAGGTGTTGCAGCTGACTGGTTAACTTCACAAGTAGATTTCATCTGAAAATGAAAAAAAAAATTCTAAGCAATAAACAAACAAACCCAACGACAAAAGTTCAAAAATGAAAATCTGCTGTCTTTGTGGACTTCTAGGCAGGAACGGAGAAAGATAATCTCCATTTAGTCTGATTTTTTTTCTTCTATCTTTGTGAAAACTTAAAGGCACACATGCTCAGGTCCACACTCTCTCACTTGAGTTGAACCCCTGTTTCTCACTCTCTTCTTTTCTACCATGCTTAAGGGATTACTGTAAACTTTTGAACCTCCAATAAATGAGTTCAGAAATAGTTACTACCTGCATCATCTGTCTTTCCCCCCCTTTCTTTCTTTTGTGTTACGTTTTGTATTCAATATATGCGCTTTGTTGTATGTCTGCACTGGCAACTGGTTCTCTCATTCAGAGGATTAGTGCTTGAAAGAAAATCAGCCGCTGATATGCCTGAATTGCCATGCTTAACTTTGATAAATTGGAAGTTGGTATTTCCCTAATTCTGTTCCCTGCTTCCCTCTCCTGCTACACCCAGAGCTGCAGGCAAGAGGGCTGTAATGCTGGTTTTCCCCTGCTGCTGTCCATTTCCCAGCTTTCCTGCTGCCCTTGGAAGGGATGTAGAGGAAGTTGGTGTTGGTCTTCCCTCTGCACTGCCACAGGTCCCTACCCTGCTGTGAAATTACTTCCAGGATGCTGTTTGGCCTTCTCCTTTGATAGGGTGAATATGTGCTGCCCTTGATGCTATGCTTGTACTTGTAAAGAAAACACAAAAAAAACCCCACCATATTTTTTTAAAAGGTAAATAAAACAATAATTATTAATGGTGAATAATAATACCACCACAAAAGAAAACCCATTTACCAAACCCTTCCCTTTTTCCGTAATGGTAAACCAAGGGGATTAGAAATACAGTAACAAGAATTTATAATGTTTTTTAATGTAAATCTTAAATACAGAGAAATAATCTGTTTTTCCGTGGGAGAGAGACAAGCCCTGCACCTTGATTCAAATTTATTTCCTATATGAACTGAATTATTAAACTATTTGTAATGTACTGAAACTTGTGATAGGTTATCAAAATATGGTTATGCTTTTTTGATACAGGTTAAAATATCCAGCAGCTTGTAATGCATTTCCAGGTTGCTAACCAATGTTTTCTGTCATAGCCAGAAGACCAGTTGCTCGCTGTGTGACTTGAGAGAGAAATCAGAACAAAGCCAAATTTTGCTTGGTTGGCACTTTTCTCTTTCAACTAAAAATGGTACATGCAATGGGATTTATGTGTATATGAGCGAGCATGTGTTTGCATGTGCCTAGGTTTTTAACTTTTGTTTTTATAAGGATAAAAATGAACCTTAAAGTAAAGCATCATCTTTGTCCCTGGACTTAATTATGAGGTCTTAACATAAGCATATATTTGGACAATGATACGGAAATTAGCAGCAGCTGTCTAGTTTTCAAAAAAGAGCTGGAACATCAGATGTACTTATCTTGGTAGCTTTGAATTCAATCTGAATTACACTTCTGGGTGTTGATTTACTACTATTTGTCCAAAGTATAATGTGTAGCACAACCAATATTTTTCAAAACGCTATGCAAGTAGTTTAGGTTTTGTTTGTCTTGTTTCAGAAATCCTACTGAAATGGAACACGGCATGCATTCTAATGTATTATTTGTTTACATATGTTAGATAAATGTGGCATAGCGCCTTGAAACAGAAAAATGTGTTAAGTGGGTATTTTGTCACAACAAAACAGTTAAATCAGACACATAAGCTTTCTTTGGCTGTAGCTTTCCAGAACCATTGGTTAGGTTCAACACGTTTGATTAAAGAACTGCACCCCAAATTAGAAAGGCTTCCTCCCC
>VZTI01005063.1:74154-97567 GCA_013397865.1 Struthidea cinerea | reverse complement strand
ACTTTTTTTTTTTCTCTCTTCCAAAACTGTAAGAGTAAACCTTTAATTTTTCTGGAATTCACTTCCCCCTCACCACTTTCTTTTTTTCTTCCCTTCCCTCCCCCTGTTGTTAAGGGTATTCTGTGTGATAAGATAGTACTGAAAGGTGTGGGTGCTTCAGAATCTTGTTGGTTGTGGTCAGATCCGCCGTGGCAAAGACTGATGAAATACAGGTGTCTTCACTTCTGAAGTTAGAGAGAATTTTATTTTGAGCAAGTGTATATCTTATTCTGAAAAAGGAGTGACAGGATCAGTAGCAGAGACAATAAACTTAGTTTCTTTTACAGATATTCTTAATAATCACACAGAGGGTTATAATTTTGCTCAGAAGTGAAGTTGTAACAAAGGTAAGTAATTTTCTTATCCATCTTAGTTAGATTGTTAATTAAATTGGGAAAACTAGCTTCTCCATTTTAAAATCCAGAATAGTCCAGCAAGTCTACTGTAAAGTTAAAACCGGTTCTGCGAGTGCTGTGTATGGCTGAGATTCAAGAGCAGTTTGCCTGCTGTGAAAGACCTTCAACCCAAACTCTGCAGAAAGTGGTCTTGGTAACTAATATATTCCAAATTCCTGTACTTTTTCAACAGTCTTTTCTGACAAGTTTGAGGGAACAATACTTTAGTTTGGGCCGTGATGGGAGCAAAGCACAGCACATGAAAAAATAAGTTAATTGTGTCATTTTGCAAATGCAGCCTCCTCCCCTCCATGCACTTTAGCTTCCTTTCTGAGCAGGTTCATGCTGTATCAGTAAAAAATTAAATAAATTACATACTAAAAAATTGCAAGCTCTGCAAAGCAAAGCCTAAGTACACCACACAGCAAAAACCAAGTCTTTGCATTCCGGGCTGGTAAGTAGCCTAAGTGTGCTGAAGAGTGTGATGCTTCTCTTCTGGATGTAGTGGGCAGGGTTGCATAGCCAGAGCAGGAGGGAGCAAGGGAGTCGTTTGGGGATCAGGAAGCTCCTACACTTTTTAGCCTATGGGTCAGCACGGTGCTGCTTTTTATGCCGAGACCTGTGTTTGCTTAACCTGGGCTGTGTCAAAACTACCTGAGACTTCTAACTCGATGCTGCACTGAGCAAACTAGTCCTTATTGATTTTTGGGAAACAAAAGGTTGTATTTCCATTTAAGATCTGGGAGATTGTTTTCTCAGAGCTGATTGGGACAAAAACTTGCTCCAGTGCTGTTTGGAGACATGGCTTTACTTAGGCAGGTTTGTAGCCTTTGTGTTTGGGAAAGGAAGTTTCTGAACCCAAGGCAAATGCAAAATACTTGTAGGGCTTTTTCTCGGAAATCTCCAGCTGATCAGGAAGGGATAAATCACAGGTAAGGCTCCAGAGCACAAGCTGGTGGAACAGTCAGCACCAGAGGGTAAAGGTGGGGAAGACAATGGAAAGTTGTCTCTTGAGCTGCAACATCCTAGAACTGGGACATCAGTACAAGGCAAAAGATGTTTCTGGAGGCATCCTTTAATGGCCAGTTAAGCTGCCTCTGGAGTGCTGATGGTGACAAGAAGTGAATGCCAGGAGTATTTCTAGGGAGATTTTATTTTTGACAAAAAATATCAATTATTGAATATTTGCTTTCAGAGAATACATGTCAAAGTGGTAGTAGGATCTGCTTCCTTAAGTGTAATCAACAGGTTTAGTGTGTTTATTTGCGAAACAAAACAAAACCCAAAGTAATTAATATTTTTTTAAATTGGAAAAAAAATCAAGTGCAGTTTTTGTAAAAATGTAAAACCAGATCAATTTCAAACCATATAAACAGTGTACTGTAGTAATTTCGGTATTGTTTGGTAGAGTCAATTAATTCCAGAGTGAGAATAGGGATAGGTACTTGATGCCTCCAAAGATCACACAGAGGAGGTGTGCAGCTGCAAATGGAACTCATTTGGGTAGAAACTCCTAGCTGAAATTACTTTTTTCCTAACACTTCTCTGAAGGTGTTAGATGAAGCTAAATCTGCATCTGAAAGTGATCCAGGAAAATTTATCAATCACAGAAACTGGACCTCTGATTTTTCCTAGGTATCATTCATGTAGTTTCAAATCAGATTAGTTAATTAAAGAAAGTGGCACCGTTTGTGTTTACGCTAAAATGTGGTTTCATTTGACTGCTTCAGTTTTATCAGTTCAATTACTGTAATTTTAAATGTAGTAATTTTTCATGGTGTACAAAGGAGCCTTATAGCAGATCTTAATTACTTTTCTAAATTCTTTATTTTCATGTAAATATTGTGAATTTGAGTTGAAAAGTAATTTTTACCCACGTTATTTAATGTTGAAGTTTTTACAGGTATGTCCTCCTCTAGTTCCAGAGTGATGATATTTAATATATAATTAAACTTCAACATTTAGAGCTATAGAAGTTGTTGTATCTCTGCTCTAACACAGTTACAAAGTTAAATTTGCTATGTAGAGAATAGGAATAAAATTTGGTTGCAAAACTGATAAAGATTACCTACAGAAATATGCTAAGTATTCAGGAAAGAAAGTTTTCTAGATTTTTTTGTATACAGTACATAAAAGAGTGCTAAATAAGTCTGTGTTCTAGATGCTACTGTGGCCTAAAATTTTTTCAGGAAGGGATTGATATTCTTCTGAAATTCTCCAGGGAGAATTTTCACACACCCTAGTTGAAATAAAACTTGGATATGTGGGTTATACTGGTAAATCTGGATGTGATTATTAGTAGGCTTTAGTTTGTTTTTACTTATTATTGTTTCTTGTGGTTGCTAATGTACCTAAGCTTTGGTTTTCTTCGTATTAAGAAGATGTATCAGGTGGCTGCCATTGGAGGCAAGTTCCCATATAACGGTGGGAATAGTGTTTCCTCTTTACTTGCTCTTATTACCATGGCAGATAGCAGAAATTAAAGACAACTTTAAATATGGTGTTTTAGTTTCTCTTTCAGGTTTTCTTTCCCAAGCCAATTAAAATGTAAAATACCCCCCTATTCCCCATCCCCCAATTGTGTGGCTGTGTTATCTCTTCATTTCCACCGAGTTTGTTGGCAGCTTCATATAGGAAGCATAAAACAGCAAATTACCTGAGATTCAAACCTCTGACTGCTTTTTTTGTACCTTGTCTTCCATCAGCACCTTCTACCTAATTTGCAAATTCATCACCCATATTACAGCATTTGGTATTTTAATTTTATAAATGAATCTTTGCTATTTTTCTCACAGGAGTAATTTGCTCCTTCATGGTTGTTTCCTTTCCTGTAAATGAGTTGTTGGTATTGTGCTGGCTGTCAGCTGCCTTTTCTAAGGATGATTGATATCGAGCCGGCATGCTAAGGCACGGTGCAGGCCGAGGGAAACATTGGTCCTGAAAACAAGTAACAGCTCAGTTTGAACATGAATTGGTCTGTCTCTTCTGATTAGCTGCAGCATTTCAGTACATGCATTTCCTGAAGTGGAATGTAAACAGTTTTTAAGAACTGATAATTGATACAGATATTTTGTGCACCACTAATCTCTGTCATGTCTTGCAGGCATGTATCCATCGCTGAAATCAGCCTGTTCAGAGTTGTCGGTAACACAGATTCAGTATCTGTATGAGTCACTGTGTCAGCTCTAGGCTGTCAGTGTTATACGGAAAGAGGTTGAGGTCTGTTGACTGAGCAGTGTACTATAGTTAAAGATGATTTGCATGGGTTTGTTAAAAAATGGTCTACTGGTTCATTCCCAGTGAAATCAAAGTGGACAACTTAGGTGTACAGAAGTCCAAATCAGCAATAAAACACAGCCCGAATGCGGTACGGTGTGATTGCTGACAGACAACTAACACCGTGTGTTGGAACTACAAGTTCAAGAAATCCCCAAGGAAGGTCCACTGTGCTAACTGGCTTTAGCCTCTCACATTCAAATTTGTAACGCAATCACCAGGTCCAGTTTGCCTGGCATTACAGTGGAGATGGCGACACAGTACATGCTGGGACCATCTTAGTCCTTCCAAGGACACAAATAAAGATGTAGTGAGAGCAATGTGCAGCTGGAGAATAAAGCGATTATTCATTTTACAAAGGCAGTCTGCGTGAGGAAGATTTGTGATGAACACAATGTTAGCTTAGCATGCATTTTCATACAGTAAGTATTGAGAATTAATGAGATGTCCTACTTGAAAATAACATGATGACTATATTTTGTATGTTTAGCTTCTATATGGATCTGGACCTGGGGAACAAAGCCAATACTGCTGGATCTATGTCAGTTAGCAATGCTGAGGTTTAACATTTTTTGGTATCTTCAGTGATTATTTCAAATACAAGGATTAAAAAAGAAGTTCAGTTATAAAAGTCTGTATTACTCTACTACTGTAATTTCCTCAGTTACAAACATTTGAGACAAATTTTATTCACACTTAGCAGGTACGTGCTGTAAACCAACATAGCCTCATATTCCTGTGTGTCTTTTGAACGTGCACATGTTGAAAAGAGCCTCCTGGTCCAGGTAAGGCATTTCTGGGCTGCTTTCAGAAGAAGCTGACTTTGCGAGTCAGGCCCGTATTGACTTGCTTCTACTTGTGACGAGTCTGCCTCAGCAGTGCCCTGTGTCATGTAGGTTTTGTTGTTCTTGCAGAACAGTTCAATTTCAGGGGAAAACTGAAAACCAGGCAATTTCAGGGGAAAACTGAAAAACTCTCACAAGGCTGCAATTGCCCTCTTTTATCTTTAAATCACTTCCATCAGAAATAAAAGATGATTACTTCCCATGTGTAGTTACTATCATGTCATCTTAGTTCAGGTTATTTTCACTTACTCAAGAGGCCAAGGTGGGAAGAATCTGAGATGACAGTGGTGTTAAGCTGAGCTCATCAAAGCTGCAAAGGTTTTACAGTTTGTGTGCCAAAGAAGGCAACCGAACTGCAGTGAAAAAGCAATTAAATTACTCAAGATAAAAGAACCTTTTGATAGATATGTGGTTCATTTCAACTTCCTAAATTAATACGAAACATGACAGTAAAAAGCTTCTGCATCTGTCCATGTAACTGCACTTGCTCGACATGAAATTTCTTCCTCTGCCTCTGATTTCTGAAGGATAAGGCCATGCTGGCACATTCTGCACTGTGTAGATAGTGCTGTGCAAGTAAGTAGACCCTATTGTGATGAATTGTGGGGATTGCTTTATATTTAGTTATTCATATGCACCTGATATTGAATAGTTCTTTATTTGGCTATTCTTATTTCAAAATA
Organism: Struthidea cinerea; assembly: GCA_013397865.1. NCBI lineage: Eukaryota > Metazoa > Chordata > Aves > Passeriformes > Corcoracidae > Struthidea > Struthidea cinerea. Next base: position 92,329 of record VZTI01005063.1, on the reverse strand, counting down.
TTGTATTTCTGTTCACCCTTAGAGACTGGTTCTGCCAGAATGCCCTCACCTTGGACTTTTTCATGAACAGCTGTACTGAGTAACTGCATGTAGACAAGACTGTAATCTTTCCTGATGAGTACAAATACATATTTATCCAAGTAGCTGAAACTGTTAACAGATGGCAGATGGAAGTAAAAACATATTGTGTGCGCTGCTCCTTCCTTCTGTGTTCTTCCCCCTCCTCTATTTGGGGAAACCAGAGAGAGAATTATCATGTGTTCTTGAAAAGTGGTTGTAACTACTCTGCCAATGAACTTTCAAACACTCTGCTTCCAACAAAAGAGTTTTAATGTTCTCATGCCTTTGCAAAGTTGGAAAATGTCAAATAGCAGTTCTGAGAAAAACATCACAGCAAATCCTTGTCATCTATTTAGAGCAGAACACAGATATTTGCAAGACAGAAAGTCAGGATTTGAAGTGGGGTTTTTTTGTCCATTTGAATAGAGAAGTACTGAGTTCTGCTGATGTTATAAAATCTTAAAATACTTAACTTACTGTTCAGAACACTAATTTTCAAAATGATTTCCAGGAACTTACAGAATCTTGAACCTGTATTTTTTGTAAGAAGGGAAAACCTTTCTTCCTTGAAGTGTATTGAGCAGTACGACTTCTCCTTAGTCACATTGATCAAAGGGTCACTTTTTTCTGTACCTTACAGCAGTTAAATAAAATCCCCTACAATTCTGGAAGCTTGCTTGCCTTTTTTTCCCCTCCTTGTCATATCTATCCCAGAAAAGAACTAGGAAAATAGTTTTGTTTTGTTTTTGAAGTATGTCTAAGGCCGCTGGTAATTTCGAAGTCTAAGTTCTTTTTTAATAAGAAACATTTGGAAGGGACTGATAGTGACAGGAAATTGAAAGGACAGATAGTTCTGATGTTTATTACTCTCTTGTTAAATTAGTTTTAGCTGCAGTTAATCAAGTTGCATGGGTTAGCTGTCAGAAGTGAAGTTTGAGAACCCTGTGGCTTCCATGTAGTTTTTGTTTTTCTACTGCACTGGGGGATTTGTTTGCTTTCTCTGAAGTGTTTCAGTTTTATATTACCTTGTTATTCTCTTCCATGATAACTTTTTTTTTTAACTTGAAGTTAAGCTTAACAGTGGGTTTATGATACGATACTGGATAAAAATGGTAGGAAACATTCCGTGATTTCTCTGCTCAGCTTGTTGCCTGAATTACAGCACCTTCAGAGAACTATTTTTTCCATGGGAAGACTTCATTCACCCACTTCCCCAATCTAAAGAGCAGGAAACCTGGTGGGCAGGTTTTACAAGCGAGCAGTACAGATTAAAAGTGTCAGAAGACTGACATTCAAAAATTCGAGGAACTGCAGTTTGAACTGGTAGCTTTACTTACTGAAGGTGTAGGAACATCCTTAGGACATGATTGAAAATGTGGCAGTTAAGTCTGGCTGCATTTTCACATGAGATTAGGAACGGGTTTCCTTCCCCACCCTCCCCAGTGTGGGTCAGCCAGTGTCTGCTTGACCCCACATAGCTTCCCAGGGTTTAGTAGAGGAAGCACTACCTGGCCACAGGAAAGTGTGGGGCTGCTTCATCTGTGATTTCAGTTTTGTTATTGCCTAGAAAAGCTGTTACAATTCTAATATATTGAACTTAATTGTTTCCTTCCTGTTTGTGGCTGTGCAGGGCCACTGCTCCCACTCTGCATGGGGAATCATTGGACCAATCCACTGCTTAAACCACTTAGCCTGGCAGAAAAACTAACCCTGAAATAAAAGTCAGCAGAGTTTCTTTGGCCTGTGGAAGGATGAGCTTTGATGCTGTTAAAAGGCAGCACTGAGCAGGCAGGAGCAGTGAGACTAAGAAGGAAACCAGCCCTTGCTGATAGGAAAGTGCTAATAGTGTCCAGCTGCTTGTTAAATTGTTGCCAAAACGATCCAAATTTCAGAAAAACAATTTTTTTAAATCTATTTTTTTGTTTATAATTTATTAGCTCATTTAAAACACTAACTTGTGTTTACATATCTGTGAATCCCCAGTGTTTCTCAACATGCCCAAAAGCTGAAAATTACAAATTGTTGCAATACAGACATTTGTTTGGGATCTGAAAGTAATCCTATGAATATCATCTCCATTTTAGTATTATTTTACCCCTGTTTTCTGAACAAGCAGGGATCTATTCTTGAGGCTGTGAAATAAAAAGAAGTTTTTATGGGTTTATATATAAAAATTGAGCACTCTGTGTTACCTTTGAAGAAAAAAGTCACTTGTTATATGTGCTGTATTACAGAGATCCCTTTCATGTTTCAGAGTCAGTCACTATCTCAGAGTGCTCCCTTTTAAAATTTTGTTCATAGTTTAAATGGGCTTTATAAAGCAGTTTCGTTACTTAAAAAAATTAAATTAAATCTGATGGGTCAAAACGTTACCAAATATATTTATTGGTCTGAAGTAGTAATTTTTGCTATATCTTTCTAAACATAGTCTTCACTTTCTACTTTGACACTCAAATTATCATTACCTTCTAGTAGCTACTTTAATAGTAACCATGACTATCTAAAGATGGTTATTAACAAAATTATGTATGTAAAATTATTTTTAAGAACCTGAAAACCCTTAAAAGCCTTTGAAAGTAGCACTTACAATGTAGTAAAGATGGGAAAGCTGATATGGGATAAGCTATAATTAACAGTTGCTTCTGTTTTCAGAAGACAGCTTTAAGTATGTTTTTCACATTAGAATTTAAAGAGAGAATTCCCATTGCTGGAGCCAGTTTGTTAAACATGGGGAAATTGAATTCCCGCCCTTTGAAAGATACTGGAAAGATGGAAAACCAGAGTTTTGCACTAGACAGCTGTTTTGTCTGGCTTCTGGTAGATGAGATGTCAAGTCCATACTTTAGCTTAATCTTCACTTGTGATTCAAGGAATGTTAGAGAACACAAAAACTGAAAACCAGCTTCTTATGGGACCTTTCAGAGAAGCTAATTATTATTAGCTACAATATCTAATGACCTTTTCTCATTGTGGCCTGTTATGATACCTTCTCCAGTGCACAGCAGTTTTTATTTTGCATCCAAACATATTAATTATAATAATTTTTGTCATAGCAACCAAGTCTTACAATGTTTTGTTGCTAAGGGGTTTGTTAAAATGAAGATAAAGTATACTTAATTGGAATTTTTTTTTATTGTTAAAATGAAAGCAAAGTACGCTTAATTGGGTATTTTTTTAAAAATTAGTGTGATTTTAAATGAGAGTGGGTTTTTTTCCAAGTCTTCTGACAAGCTTGGAATCTTCTATTCTGCTAAATATGTAGGTTCATTACTACTTTTTATTTCCTTTAATAAAGGGTAAGATATGCAGAAGAAAGAAGAAAAAAAGATTAAACTCTTTGAGAAATACTCCACCATTATTCTCTCTGTCATTATGGAGATATTGGAAGGATCCTTTGCTCGTAAGCAAACAGCTCATTTAAAGAGCCTCTTCAAAATTGAGTCAGCCCCATAAAAACATGGAAAATATGATTTTTCAGAGAAACCCTGTGAAAAAGTGGAATGCTGTGAACAGTTTTTAGGACTGTCCTACAACTGTTATCCTAGAACTGTACTCCCAACCTGGCTGGGATGGTTACTGTTAATGGGATATACTAAGCCAGTAATATAGGTTGGTGGGGTAAATGTTAAGATGCAATGTGGCGAGTAAGGTTTCACTCCTATGAATGGCTATTTCTTGAGGTAATTAGTTAGGAAACCTACCTAAAGGGAAACTTCTGTCTAGCCTGGGAAAAAAAATCAAGTTATTATTATTATTATTAATATTATCTCTATAGCTATTTCATAGGAATGATCCTGTTGCATTCCATAGGAGCAGTCTCGCAGGAGTGAGGTATTTCTGTGGCAAAACCAAAAATACATCAAAAGGAACAGCTGAAAGGTTAAAGCAATTTCAGCTAACATGGACCAACCCTCCTGTGTAAGCGGAGTCTGGAAGAATAAGTGTTAAGAGGGCCAAGAATATCCCAACACCACTGAACCCAAAAGCTGTTGTGATTTAAGACCAGAGCAATGGTGACTATCACAAGGAGGAGGAAATCTTTTAAACAGTGCAAGTCATGCCCTAATGACAGTAATAAAAAAAGGGAGTGAGAATGTAAAACAGTAACACACCAGGCCTAAAGCATTAATGACTAAAATAAAAATAAATCCACTTGCCCCTGCCCCCATCCCATCCCCCCCTACCCTGTTCTCTCCCTTCCTCCTTCTTTCCCCCAGCTTTTATTGTTGAGCACAACACAATACGACATGGGATGTCCTTCTGGCCAGTTGCGGCCACAACTGTCCTGCTTGTGCCCCCTCCGAACCTGCTGCCCACCTGCAGCCTCCTTGCTGGTGGGGCAGCATGAAAGCAAGAAAGCCTTGATGCTGTGCAAGCACTGCTCAGCAATAGCTAAAACATCCCTGTGTTGTCAGCACTGTTTTGGTCAAATCCAAAATGCAGCACCATATGAAGAAAGTTACCTCCATCCTCTCTAAAACCAGCACAAATTGCTAAGACAGGAATGAATGTACAAAAATGGAGTATAAAGAGAGCTTCATCCTGTTCATGCAAATAAATTGCTCCTCTTAGACCTCTGAGTTCATGGAAAAGAATTATGTGAGGACAAGCATAAGGATGATTCAGTTGATATTTTTTAAGATTCAGTAAGAAAAGTTTTGACTAAATGTTCTTCGTCAAGGCTTAGTTTTTCGTGTGAAAAATATATATAAAAAGAAAACTTGCAGTTCATTTGCCTATTAAAAAAAAAGAAATTATGGGTAGGAGTAAAATTTGTGGTCATATATTAGGACGGAGAGAGAAAACCCAATACTGGAGTTTCAAAAAGAAGTCTTCTGGAAGCTATGCATTTCAGCATCCTCACAAATGAATTAAAAAACTGACGGTTAAGTAACAGGTAATTTTTTCCAGATCATTCAAAATTGTTTTGGATAGTCAAAGCTAAAATTGCCTATGAAAAGATGCAAAAGAGATACAAGAGTGAGCCAAATAAATTTAGTGATAAAAATATTACGGAATAAATGATGTGTTTGAGGAGAAATTTCAACTATTAAATTCTATCACATGGTTATCACGGATGATGACAAAGAAACAGCTGCCAGGAGGAAAGAGCTATTGGAAAGATTGTGGATAGTTCTGTGAAATATCATTGCTCAAAAAGGTAATCAGAAAGAAAAATAAAACATTAAGACTTTCAAAGAGAGAATTAATACATGAAGAATGGAGCAGAAAGCATTTTGGGAATAGTTCTAATAGCATTAGTTTTTGATTGTTCTGAAATGGTGCCTGCCATACAGACAGGTAAACTGTGGTTAAATAAAAGAAAAAGGCAGTTTAAAAAAGAAAAACAGCTCCCTAAATTTTCAGGATAGGAAAAGAGCCTTAAAGAGCAGGAAATATGGTGAATATGTGCTTTCATGATGTATTTCACAACAAGTGGAGAAAAGGGTATTTTCTTCCCATATATGGTACATCAGGTAAATACTCCTGTAAATGTTTTTTGGTGTAGTATTATACAATGTAGAACAATCAGATTCAAGTTTTTTCTGTTTTATATCTGACAACTTTAACAATGTGTTCATAAGTTTATGAATAAATGTAAAGTTGGTCAAAGAGTGAATAGCAATTTTAGAGTTATATTTAATTTTGGAACTCCCATTTTGACAGCGAAAATTATGTTTTGGGTCAAGTAAAAAGTACAAGAATTTTGGAGCTTCTGCTTTGAAGAGCACATAATACCTTGTATAAACTTTTGGCGTTCTTACAGAGGCAAGAGAGACCAATACTATCAGTAGTCAAATGGTACAAGTTAGAATAGTTGAGTGTACTTTTTTGGCTTTAAGCCATTTAGAGGAAAGGCAAAGTTGTCTACTCTCAACCTATTCAACTTTCATATACTTTAGAATAAGTTCTAATCGAAAGGGTTCTTCAGATATGAAATGCTATCCATGTTGCTAAGTGTCATCTTCATTTCCTGATGTTTTTCTTTTGTTCATTAAAGAAGAGGTCTTCTTGAGTGCTATAGCTTTTGGTCTTCCATTTTAACCATCTTTGATCCTAAAAGGGCAAACAATAAAATGGAAGTTCATATTATTTAGTGTCCTGTAAGTCATCATTTTCAAGAAGGAAAAAAAAATGTATAATTATCATCATCTTTCTCACCGCTCTCTTGTTGACAGCATTTTCTGGCTAAGGAAACATACTTCTCATCAGCTAGGAGATAGAAATCACTGAATTGCTGCTTAAAAGGGCACATGGTATTAAAGAATTTCTAGAGCTTGGGATTTCTCCTCCTAATAATCAGAAACCTCTGGATAACGCATTTCCTTTTCTGTGTGGGTAGAATCAGATTCTGATGCTTTCCTCTGCTTTCTCCGGCTGGCATTCGCGAATTGTATGTGCATGTGAAGAAGTGTATAGATATGCAGCGTATTTTTCAAAAGCATGGGGAAAAGCAAGCTGCAAACCAAAGAAATAAAACTATCTAAGTTTCTAGTGTTGACCTTGAATCTACTGCCTAGAAGATGTCCAAGAGAAGACGGATCTGTATTCTTCTGAGGCATGCACAGGAAAAGGATAAGAGGCAACTGTTACAAGTCTCTTACTGGTTGCAGGGAAAAAATGAGTATTTAAGCACCAGTGTTACCATTCAGGCCAACATTTGTATATTTGGCTTTATTAATTTCCCTGTCTATACTTTGCACACCATCCTGACTCTATGGATGGAATATATCACTGGTATATATTTCATAAGCACATCTTGTTCTGTGGAATCAAGAGCCAACTCTTGACACATGGGCAAAACCAGCTACTCTTAGTTGCAGAGGAAGCACTTGGAGCTTTCAAAGAAAAAGGAATGAATGCGTTCCTCACTGGCATGATCGACTGAAATATAGCCAGGCAGGAGGAAAATAATGAAGGCTAAACCTCCCTCTATGTATGGAATGAAAAATTTGAAAAAGAGGTGCAAAGCACTTGCTGACTCCTAAAAAGCAGAAGTTTACAGTAAATACGTTTGAATTGATTGCCATATGAGGTTGCATAGTATAAGCTTAATGGGTGGGCTGAAAACATAACTGCTAGGCAGTGCTCTTTGCAGTCATTGACATATGATGGCTCTTTGATTTGTATAAAATAGATTTATATTTTATTGATTCATAGCAAGCACATTGTTATAGCAGCAAGCAGCTTATTTACAAAGGCAAAATATGTAATGTAAATGACAGTGAATCAAAAGAAGCATTTCAGAAATGTGAGCAGTGTGATATGCCAGTAAAATAAACACTTGTTTGTTTGTTTTCAGTATGCGCTGAAGCATATGCATTCTTAGGTAAGGAGAAATAGTTCTAGGCAAGTGGTACTCCAGACAGGTTATTAACTACTCTTTAAAGAAAACAGCAAGAGAAAAACCAGAAACTGAACGGACTTCAGTCACTTAACTGATAATGTTAATATACATTAATATAAGTATGTATATTTATAGCACTGTAAAATTACAGGTAAATGTTCCCAGGTAAAATAATAGCTCTCTTAGATACAGGAATTTTGCATTCATTTATGATAAAAATACTCTTTGTTTTCAAGAATAATTATGTACTTTTGGTAAGGCTCCATGGTCCATGAATACAATAAGTTTCATGTTTCCTAGTACTTCATGTACATTCTCTATTTCTGGGGGCAAAGCAGCAGACCTGCTCCTTTAGTAAATCCTGCCCCATCTATCAGCAGTAGTGTACAAGGCTGCATTTTCAAACCTTAGCCTGGCAAACTGCTTCCTGTCCTGCTGAGACAGATTTCAGACCTCTCTTAAGAAACATTATCTTATTTGTTGGATATAAATGTGAAAAACAGATGCAAGATCAGAACAGGTAGAAAAGTCCTGTATGTACAAAACTGTGTAGTTCCAGAAGGTAGGACTAGGAAACAAACCAGTGATGCTTGCAGATCTATCCAGGACAAGGGCAAAGGGTCCTAAGATTTGACTGTAAGTGGAGCTGCTGGATAAGTGACTGCGGAACATTGAGGAAGAAGGGGAGAATGTGGCCATTTTTTTGTCATGTCAACAGGTGACACACAACAGGCAGCGTAAGGGAAGGGTAAAACCTGATTTCAAATCCTTTGAGACTTTGCTGTAGTTGGACAAGATTTTTATGCTTAGCAAGAGGCTTCTGTTAACTGCACAGAGAAATGGCTTGCCTGCTGTTCAGAAATACTGTGTGAACACGGCTTTTTGTTTCACCTATGTTTTATTTAATCTTTTAGAAGTTAATTTAGTGCTTTGTTCTTAGAGAAGTATGTAATTGCTGGATTTGCTGAAGTCAGTTATTGAATTGGTCAAATTTGCCCAGTAAACATGGAAGACTTTTTGTTTCTGTGGAGTATTTAGCCACATGTGTCTTTGAAAAGTGGCTTTCAGGTAAATTGGTCTTGCTGGTTGGATCAAAGCAAGCATATGCTTCGCTGGCAGGGACAACCACAAAATGAGATGAGTTAAAAGACTTTCCCATCTCCCAGGGAGAAAATAGCGTATAGTAGTTAAGCAGCAAGATTTCAGGCTTCATTTTTTAGCTAAGATGCTTAACTTTTATACACAGGTTCCCGCAGGAGTGAATTAAAAGGACATTAACAGGTATTTTCAGATAAGCATGTGAATAAAGAATGGTTGGACTTGATGACCTCAAGGTCTTTTCAATCCTAAATGATTCCATGGTTCTAATAATTTATTTTTGCTTTAAGTAATTTAAATTGCTGTTCCAGACTTGAACTGCCAGCTGTGGGACACTGTCAACTTCTAGTTTTATTTTTACTATACTACCTCACAAATGAAGTTATTGTTTATGTAGGAAGCTTTCAGGTATCTGTTTGAAAAATATATTAATACCCTTGAATAAAAGTCTCATGGGTTTGCATGAATGAAGTGGAGCACTTTAAATGAAAGGAATCAAATTGCTATCCTTGAAACTCCTTTCAGAGGATAGCAAAAAATACTTTATCCTTTGCAGAAAGGTCAGGAAACAGTGAGAGAGGAGATGGTCAGGGAGATTGGACAGGAAAGAACAAGGAAATGATAATTTGGGAAGTAATATCTTCTTGAAAAAATAGAAGCTGTACATCTCTCTTTATTTGTACTCTGACTTGATGAATTGAGCAAACTTGCAAATAAAGACATTATCTTGAATACAGTGGTTGCTTTCCTTTTTTTTATGGAATGTCTTCATGAAGTGACTTCCTACAGCTGGTTTCTAATCTATGAAAAGGAATGCTGCTCTTTGGTTTGTCAGTGAAAAACATTTTGACTTGACCTGATTTTATCGTCAAATCTGTTCATTAATGGCCTAGATGGGGAGGTTGGGGTTGGTTTGGGGTTTTTTTTCCACTTTAGTCTTGCTGATCAAAAAAGCAGCTATGTCAAAATAGACAACAAATTAAGGATAGTGTGAATTCAGTATAAACAAATGTTCATTTTTAAGTCAGTTAGATTTTATTTAAATTTTAGTCGAAATTTTAGTCATTACTTTCATGTAGTTTAGTTTAGGTATACAAATATTTCTATTGGCCTGTGAAGGTAGCCCTTGTTATAAACAGGGCTGTTAAAATGCTGTTTTTCCCAACTTTTACATAGAAAAGTTTGTGTTTGAAGTATGGCAAGTGCTTGTCTACCTACTCTTGTGTGACATCTAAGTAACAGTCTTACTCACATGTAAATATTGGAATACAGCCTTCACTGGTTAGTTTTCAGAGAGGACATGAAATTTTCTATAGGTACAGTATTCCATTCCTTATTTTCCCTTTCCTCAGGCTACGTGCACTTAAGAAACTTAATTTCAGCTAACTGCTGTGAGCTTAATTTCACATTGCATCAATTTTAGGAACTGCAGAGACAATTTTTATGTAATCTCTTTTTTTCTTTTCTTCAGTAAAAACATTGCTGGAAAATGGAAAAACGTAAAACCAACCAAACTCAAACCCTGAATTTTTTTTTTCTGTCTTATCCTTTGATTTGATCCTCCACTGTTCACTGGATAGAAGAAGAGTTTGAAACTAAGTAAGAATTGAACAACTGAGACAACATAGTAAACATTTACAGTTTTTGATGTATGGATGTGTAAGAGCATGGAGGAAGTGTCTCGAAGAGCATCTTCAAAATGAATGAGCTGGTTTTTTGTGTGGTAGTTGATGTAATGGTTTATGTTAGAGCTCCGTAAGCTGGTAAAAGCATGAGGTGCTCTAGTGGCTTAATCACACAGAGGCGCGAGGGTCTGCTGAAGATAACTGTATGGAAATAAGCATGCTTTGTCATTCCCTTTGATGCTACTTCTGGTTTTTCCCCCTTGGAAATGAAAATGTTTGATATTAAAAAGTAGTTGTTTTTGTATTTCATACGTATTTCTACTTCCCTTAAGGACTATTCTACTATCACAGGCTTGTGGTGAGGATATGTTTGGTTATTTCTTTCAAAATTAGCTAAAATAGCCTTTTAACATATGTCCAGGTTATCTATTTTTGTATTTGTTTAACTCATAATAGTAGCAGGATGGTATTTGAGGCATAGTGAGAGATGCTGCTGAATCTCTGGGTTTTGCACTTTGTAAAATTGTGCTTTAAAGCTCTGGAACTTAATGACGTTTTTCTTTGTTGTTAACTGTGTACCTCAGTCTTCCACACTCATCAAAAGTTCACTTTGGATAGAAGATATAAAGTTTTTTCTAGGTTGAAGTCAGACATGTCTAAATATCTAAACTATAAATAAGTCAGCTTGAATATTATATACCATCTGTTCCTGTTTCCCTATACTCAGTGTTAGTTGTTATGATAATAGAATACTTTCTTTTCTCCTCTGGACCTTTATATAGTGTGTGGATGAAGGTTCTACAGCAAATAGAAGTTTTTATTGAAGCTCTCTTACAGTGTCTTGAAGTCTTTTATGTTTCTAGAGAGAATGGCAATAAAACAGTTAGAGGAAAAACCCCTGTGTGCACATGCATGCATATGTTAATACCCCGACCTGTCCATAATAAATTGCTTTGCTCACAATGAAAGCATTTTGTCCTCATAAGTCCATCCTGGATGTAAGATTTGAGGCATTCAACACCTTACAGTGAAATAGTGTAAGATGAAGAGGAAGGAGGAAAAGAAATCATGACTGTTAGTAAGGGATTGTTCTCCATATCTCTCAGACACAAGATGAATAGCACCTGAGCTCCCTAGATATTCTGACATCCACTGAATTTATTGTTCTACAAATACCTTGAATTTTTTCACACCCAGAGACCTGTTTACAGCACAGAGATGGATCACACAGGTTTTTTTCTTTAGTTTGTATTGTCCTTATTCATCACTTACTTTTGTCAGGGCCGTGATGTTTGACTTAGTTTTTGTGCACGGGATTGACTAAGCCTAAGCCAAGGATAGCTGGATATGCCAAAGGACAAAATGACTATTACTCAATTTGTCATATTTGCCGTTATTAAACAGTAATCACTGTAAGGGCAGGGAATAGGAATGCTTTGAATAGCCCTGTCCTGTCACTGTTTACCTTGATTGAAATGAAAGTCTGCTTTGCCAAGGTACGCTGTTTATTTCCCATTCCGATTACAGAGGAGAAGCCATCCGCTGCAATATCAGTCATTGTTGCTATCAGCAAATGCTGGTAAATTAAAGGTGATCATCGAATATTTTGTAGTATTTTGGTGTGTTAGTTAATGAAACATTTTCTCTTTACTGCCTGTAAAGGAGCTAGCCATAAAAGTTACAGAATCATATTTATGGTTCTCTAAGCAAGGTGTGCAAAAGTAATTTTAGCAAATGTTATGAAATAAATTTAAAAGGATAGGTTTTATGTGGTGTTTGTTTTAAAATAATTAAATCTGGGTAAAGCTTCTGTGCTCAAATGTCAGGAGTTGAGGTCTAAAATAAACATAGGCATGGAGTTAAAGCTACTGTTCAGGTTTGCAGTTTCAGCTTGCTTTTCAGAAATAATAGTCTTGCTGCTTTAGCTGACACATGACTGACTGAACCTCTCTGGGGCATTACATCACCATGAGACAAGATCTAATCACACTAGTTTTCTTAAATCTTGCGAGTGCTTCTTATTTAATATTTTATACGTATTTGGTTACTCTTTGTATTATTTATGTGTCCTTAGCCGAAGTATAACTTACCTTACTGAGTGATTAAATACAAAATGTAATGATTGTCATTTCAGGCCAGGATAGCTGAGGAGAAAGTGCAGTGCAGGAGAGAGTGTGTTTTTTATGTGACCGTGTATGTTCTGGTATCTGGTTTCCAATAATGGAAACTTTATCAGCTTTCTGCGATTGGCACATCTGAAGCTCCAGTTATTGACAGGACAGGGATTGCCTGAAGGCAGCCGACACACTCCACTGAGAGAATATAATTGTTGGTGCTGTATGGACACTTTAGGGAGATTAGATCTGTTTAAAACTCTGGAATCCAAAGAGCTGGGTGTTGTAACTGGAAAGCCTTGAAACCTCAGGCTGAGGTTGGGCTGACACGGCTGGCATATCTGGCTTGAAAATGCAAGGAGAGAGGGTTTGAAATGCATGGCTGAGGTACTTGGAAGCAAAGCGAAATCCTGTTTTTCAAATTGTTTTTACATATTTCTCTGTCATGTTAAGTTTTGCCTTCACAGACATATGGTCTGTTCGTATCAAGAAAGAGTAGAATTTGCCTTCTATACAGTGTGAAGTCTGTGTGTGTATGTGAGAGCACAATTTCTATCTGTGTATGAAATGGAAACGGGCAGAATAACTTAGAAACGTACTATCAGCTGAGAAACTCTCAGAGAAGCGGCAGCAAAAGAAAGTACAGCACTCCACTTTCCAAACTGATAAGAGACAGATTATTTGAAGAAAATCTGAAGAATGTGAACAATACAAATAACTCATGAAATCTGTGACTTTTATTTCCAAAATTCTTTAGGTACTGGCTCTTATATTACTAGATGTTTTGGAAGTGAGATAAAATCTAGGACTATCTGTAGTGTGATCTGGGAACATTATGTGTATGTTTTCTCCTCCTTATTTGGTGATGCCCATTTTCATGCCAGCAGTGGGCACCAACAGACATGCCCATGACACCAGATGTGCCAAAGTAATCAGCTGGAGTTTGGAATTAGTGCCAACTGAATATTACTTTGGTCTCTTTGTTGTCTTGTGATGACTTGATGCTTGTGTTTCCAGTGTCGTCGTTTCATTTATTTTATTTGTGCACTGTCCTTTCACTCAGCTCTCTTAGATGGAAAAAGTTTGCTTACATCACCGGAAGTTCCCCTACTATTTTAGCTTTGTATTTCAAAAGTAATAGAAATTAATTTTGGTTTATAACTATTTTAGTGTTCAAGGGTGTCAGCAATGAGGAAGCAGAGAATGAGACTTAGGCTTAGCTTTGTGTAAAGCTCCTGTGAAGTCCCAGTGCTTACGGGAACAAGAGAAACCTCAGATGACATCTGAATAAAAGACCTAAAAGAAAATTGTTCTATGTGCACCCAATTTTCGAAGAGAGGACAGTAAGACCCGCATGTCAGATGAGGATGGAGATGAATCTTAGCTTTATTGAGGGATATATTTTGGTGGTGGTACTTTTGCTTTGAAAGATGAACCAAGGAAATGGAGTAGTGAAATTATTCTTTTGGAGATGCCAGCATTGAAAAGAGAGACAGAATTGAGGAAGATGGAGCTGTAGGTGCAGGAAGCCTTGTTTTCACATGTGCAAGTTGAGTGTATTCTCTTGGGAGGAGCGAGGGGAACAAGATAGGCAAGGTGGCAAATGAGGAAAGAGTCTGGAACACAAAAAGCTGTCAAGAAATGCCTGATAGAAGGGAATGTTGTGTTGAGGAAAGGAAAAATGAGGAGAAATGAAGTTTGCATACGGAGAATGTTACATGTTAATTTTCCCCTGAAATTATTTTAATTTTCTAAGAAGGGTGTTGTAAAGTCTGACATTGAACAAAAACATTGCAAGTCGGTTTAGGATCTCCATATTTGTTTTGGTAGAGTTAAGGGAGTATTTCTTTTACAGAGTTAAGATGAGCTTACTCAGTGCTGTGTGTCAGGTACAGGTATTACACATTGCAATCAGTATCATGAATTCAAAGCTGCCAGGAGATGTGGGAAGGAGAACCTAAAAGTTACATGGAAGAGAGCTGGGTCTGTTTTAAGCAAGGGAAAACAGAGAGGAATCTGGTAACTCCATGTGGATCAGTTGGATTTATAAGAATATCTGAAAATGTTGCTAACTAAAAATGACATCAAGAGTCTGACAGTTTGTCAGCAGTCTTTGGATAAACATAGTTCGTATTTGCTGAGACACAGTACCCTGTTCTTCGTGTGTAATCAATACGTTGTCCAAATTCAAAGTGTGTATTGGCACATGTAAACACATTCATGCATGCATCTCTATGTCAATTACTAAATGTAGAAATATTTTAATATGCTATAATTGGATAGCTTGTTCTCCTCTGGTCTCTCTAGTATCTCCTGTAGAAGTTGTGTATATATAACCAGATGTTAAAAATATATATAGTTGAACCTTGTGCTGCATTTAAGCTTGCAATTTTATTTAAAAGATTTTTGAGAATTGATATCCAGAAGAAGTAGGGTAAACAGATCAAAGCCTGTAGTTTTTGACACAGAGATGGATTTGGAATAATTTTTGTGGCTCATCTTTAGAATTGTGAAAATAAATATTATTGCACATGCATTTAAAATGTGAGCATAAAGTAAAGGTATATTCTATGGTGAACTTTGCTAATTTAAACCTACATAGATTTTCCATTAGGAAACAATAGAGAATTTGTGACAGATACTGGCACTGCCTTCAATATTTATTGTGGTGGAGCAATGCACTCTTGGCTTTTGCATGATATTTGTCTGTGGTTGTTAAAGGTATATTTTAATGTTGGGAATTTCTTGTGGCCTGTGGTGTTTTGCAACCCTTTGTGAACTGAACATGATGATAATCGCCTGTGACTACAGAAGCCTGAATCTGGTAAAGAGAGAAATCATCATTCCAATCGCAAACCCTAATTTACTCCCACTTAAGAATTGCCTATGTCATCTCTTATAAAATGTCATGTAAGTGAAAAGCACTGTGTTGAACATAATGCAGAGTGCTGTGATACAGATATCAACCGGATCCACTGGTGGGATAATGCCCCTGCCCCCTCTCTGGAAAAAAGGGCAGTGTAAATACAGGTTTTGACTTTCCTTTAATAGCCAGTGGCACAATCTTTAATAACTTACAATGGCTTACAATAAGGAACAATGAACCTTGAGAACAGAGATTGTAAAATGTGTTTGTCTTGGGCTTGAAGTTTATCTTAACCTATCTGAAGGTTACTAGTAAGGATGTCCTTCTCTCTTATCTGCTCATCGTAGATAAAAATTGTAATTTTATGAGATGAAAGGTTAGTACTTATCTATGTGATCTTTTTCTGGCATTTAATAATCCATCAGATTGAAAATTATTTCATAGGCACACTAAAAATGTATGTTTCAAATTAAAAGAAGCTATGGTAAGTTTGCTCTGCTTATTATAAAAATTAAGCTGTTTCAAGAATAGTATTTGCTTGGTGTTTCACAGCTATTTTTCTGAACAATTTTAAAAAAACTAGTTGATGCATTATTCTGAAGAAGTTCAAAGGACATGATTATGAATGGTTCTTGGTTATTTCTGTCTTTCAGGAGACAATATTCATTTGGGAATTATTTTTGCCTTCCTTTTTCTGTGGAGAAAAATGATACATTTATGTGCAGTACCAGAGACCAGGAACATTGCTCATTTGCTGAAATAACTTATGTGGTACACCTGTAGAAGAAACAAAGAAGGTTTCTCAGTATTAATCTTCAGCACTTAAAAAATGAAAATGGATTTGTTTTGAGAACAGAGACCCTTTTCTCTTGAACTTAGGCTTCGTCATTCCTTTGTTTGACTTTTCAGTTTAGCTTGTTTGTTCAAAGGCTAGTCAATGTATCAGATGTCTTTGCAGATTGATAATAGAGGGAAGGTGGAAAGGAAAACAACTAATAGGACTTTAGTGGATATATTAAAGTTAAGGGTTTTAAGGGGGGCAGAGGAAGTTCTTTGCCCCCAAGTCTCTGTCTGGTTAATTTTTGTCTCTGTGTGATGTGCCCGACTTGACTTGTCAGTAACTTGTCTTCTCTGTTCTGATCCACGGTTGGGGTTTGAGCTCCTTAACAGTATGTAACTCTTTCATACTTCTCCCTGCAAACTGAGAATATAAGCTGAATAGCTCTAGCCTTCTCCTCCAAGTAAATGGAAGAAACTACAAAGATTCTGTATTTAATTCTTTTACTGTTAATGATATAATGCCTGAAAGCTCTAAAAATATCCCAGAAAAATATACCTGTGTGGGAGTTCAGGACCTCTGTACACCGAATCAATATGATTTTGCAGAAGCCATTTATTGTTTACATTACACCACACTTATGCATTTTTGCAGAGCTGTTCACGCGATCACGCACTACCCAGTTAGTCCCTCTATCTTGTCCACGCGTGCTGCATGCACCTTTCGGAGAACTTGATTGGTCCCAGTCCAGGATGGGACAGTCCTTCTTTCTCTACTTTCTTGCTGTCTTGTTATTCCATTTTCCAACGTCTTCTCTCCCAGTTTAGCACTGCTTACATTTCAGTAGCCTTGACGAATTCCTGAGGGCTCTGATAAGGGTAACGGAAGATAACTTGGCTGGGCCACACTGTCAGAATTCGAGTGTGTTACAACATACCTGGAGAATCCCTTCTGAGTTAACATATTGGTCATGGCCTGTGGTGGGGTAATCTAGATCTGGTATCCTGACTGATGTTTATGTACTTAATATCACAGACAGATTCCACAGCTATTACTTTTGCTGCTTCATCATCTTTACTACCTATTTCTGATGTAGAAGTACCCTGAAAAATAAATGTTTCACTGTGACAATCTCAAATGCAAGTTTCTGCTTTAAGTATGAAATTAGGGAACTAATCTGACTTGTCTGATTTCATTAAGCAAGGCAATGATATTATGTATAACCAAGTAGTAGTGACAGTTTAAATGGTTTCAACGTTACTGGTCTAATGCTTTCAGAAGCAGGAAGATAATTTTCAGAAAGACTTGTCGAAATTGCATCTTAGTATCTGGAGGTATGGCATATCTGGTGTATTTAGAGACCTTTTCAAGGACTTTCTCTTTGTAGCTCTCTAGGTAGTCTAACTGAAGGCAAAATCACCAAAACCTGGTCCCGAGTGTACACACTAGGCATGACATGTACAAGGATGTCAGTTATATACTTTGAAATATTCAGTTAGTGCTTTTTGTTTGTTTTTTGGGGGGTGTTTTTGGTTTTGTGTTTTGCTCTTTTTTTTGTTTTAATTTACAAAATTAAATTTTAGAGTGAAAAACTGTGGATATCATTGTGTATCTATGGAGGTGTATTCTGATTTTCTTTTTAAAGCTGTATCGGTTTATGGAGACAAAAGCAAAACTTTAAGCTCTTTCTTTTTTCATTTCATTTTCAATGCATCACGTTCTTGAGAACCACCTGGTTCTTTTGCTTTTTCATTCACAAATGTGAATTTGATAGGCTTTGCTGTCACTTTACCAGCCATGAGCAATTGATTTCTTTCAGTTGTAGCAGGAATATAAAAAGGGAGTTGAACCAGTTATTAGGTGTGGCTTGGGGTTGTTCTTCTATCCTAACCCTATGTAGAAATTTTGCTGCTTACACTAAAGTAAAGGTGTAGGCTGTCAAACTGATTTGTTTAAAGCTACCGTGGAGCAATGAATTAATGGTTAACAGAGTTTAGCTTGCATTCCATTGCTTCACTGTGACAAAAGCCATTTTATACTTGATTTCTTTGCTGTAATGTACTTCTGGAGAACTTGCTTGCATTGCCTTTTCCATGCAATTGTTTTACCTGTAAATTAAGGCCCTATGATTATCACCTGTAAATTAAGGCCCTATGATTATCTTTGATAAATATATGGATTTGCTGGGTCTGTAGTTACTGCTGATAAACTGTCATCCCCAAAAAGGCAGTAATAACTGCCCTCTTAAACTTCTGGTTCATTAAACCAAAACACAGAAAAGCTTTG
>VZTI01005063.1:0-74082 GCA_013397865.1 Struthidea cinerea | reverse complement strand
GAAAAAGTATTAAAAAAGCATACAAGATAAATTAGGAGTTACTGTGAGTCAGCTCCATAGTCCAGGGCAGTATGATCATTTAAGCTTGGATTCTCACATGGAAATACGGGAATTAACACAGTAGATTTTGGGTTATAAAAAACTTGCTTATTCAGATGTCAGCATCTAGCAATGAAGTATCTGCGAGCTCACCCTACAAGCGCAGATGGTAGGGTTGGAAGTACATTGCATTGTCCCTTGAATGTGTCTGTGCCTCTCTGTGGCTATGGATAACATTTTTCATGGCTAAAAATGGTTGCTGGAGAACCTTTTATACCTCAAAACTTTGATGATGGATGATATTATATTTTTGCTAGGTTGTTAGTGGAAGGGGCTAGCAAACCTTTCCAGGTGACTTATGCAAATAGTGCTTCCATCATCCCACAAATGATTCGTAGGCAGGAATAATCACAAAACAGGCAGGTGTTAGTTGGTAGCCAGCATTCTGGCAGAATACATCTAGTAAATATTGATAGTTGTGAAATGCATACATTAAAATTTTGAATTAACACCTTCTAAAGAGAAAAGGATTATATTTAATCCAACCCATTGCGAGTGCCTGGAAGATGGATAGTCAAAAGTGAACTTAAGCCCTTCTGTTTAATATAAGTGAATTAAAACTATTTTGTGGGACCACAGTTTCAGAAAATCAGAATGGTCAAAGTTGAACCTTTGTGGGTTATCTGGTCCTGCTCAAATTTTTTCCACATGATAGGGAATTCCCAAAGGTCATTGAAAGACAAAAAGGTCTGATCTCTACTCCAGATTTGGAGAAGTGGCATTATGCCAGGCTTGTATTGCTGCATTTTCAGGTAGCTACCCATGTTCAAAAGGACTGCTTCTGTGCTGCTGGGAAGAGTTTCCTTAATATTTTAGTATACCACAAAAATAAGCAAGGCGTTGAGTATTTCATACAGATTCTTAACTTGTCTCTTACCGCTACTCTCCCAATTTTAGCCTTTAAATAGCATGATTTACAGTGCTATCAGTGTTTTGTTGCCCATGGTTAAATCTCATGCCTTTGTATGTGGTGTTACTGTTATTTTTAAATCTCAATCATTTAAGAGATTTCACCCTTAAACAAATGTTTTGGTTTATTGAAGATCTGGTGTTTATGGGCTATGTAAGGATATTTTTTCTTCAAGTTCTTCAGTCAGTCAAGAGCAGGGTGGGCTTTTGTAAAACTGTAAGTATTTCATTCCCACATGACAAACTACTACTGCTCCAAAGCCAGAGCAGCTGTAACTCATCCGTGTGGTGCTTTATCCAGACATTTTCTAGGCAGGAGTCTAGAAACATTTGGCATAAGCAACTCAAGAGAAGTAAGCAAAGATAAGTGCAGAGATGTAGAGATGTGATTTTTTTTTTTTCTGATGTTCCTTATAACACAGTTGTATCCAGGGTCACTGAGTCTAATTTCTAGCTTTTCCTGCCATTGTGTGACTGTCATATATGTCCTTCCAAAGGCTTATTGTGCTTCATATTAATTGTGTTTTGCTGGACCATGTATCTTGTTTGTGGAGGTAAAATGTTGTTATTAACTCTCCTCATGTCTGAATTGTTTAGCTCACCAAAACCTCACCTACAGTTCTTGCTTTCATGTAAAGAGATGATTTTATAGTTGTGGTGTGGATTTGTTTTTTGTTTGTTTTGTTTCTTTTCCCACAGGGATTGAGTAGGTATCTAGGTCACTTACCACTAATAAATTGTCTAAAAGATCACCCTTTAGTACCCTTTGTAGGCATGTTTTTTGTGTGTGATTCTTCACCAGAGAGCATGAACTGAGATGAATCTTGGAGTATAGATTTCCCTATGTCAACTGAAGCTTAAATATAACATTAGGGATGAGAGGAGATGTGGATGTCAGGGTTCCTTGTAGGTGACTCTGAGATGGTCAGAGAATCTGACATGACAAGCTCATCTGGATACCAGTGAGAAGACAGCCTTACCTCCTTTGGTTTTCAATGTCAGGAGGTGTGTTACTGAGGATAAAAGAAGTAGTAGGGTGTTAGCTGACTTGGCAGAGTTGAGATCCCAAAATTTTCACCCAAGTGTTTGATTTGCTGTGCTGAAGTTCTCTTGGGTCGTGTCAGCTGCAAAGGCTGCCTCACTGCATTACTTGAGCATTCAAATGGAATTAATTATGTTTTCATGATTTTTAAATTAGTTCAGCAAAATTGTCTGTAACTTTGGCAAGGGAAACGCTTTTTATAATGTTAACAAAATTTTTATATGTTAGATAAAATTTCTTTAGCTGTCCCTTTCAGCTAGCTTCCATTAAGTGTTTCTTTTGTAACATGACACACTGTTTTCATGTTTATATTAATTTTTAGTTTCTTGGTAATTAAAACCTTTGATTCAGTGTTTTAAGATGCCTTTAACACTGTAAAAGCATTGAATAGGGCTAGAAACTTGTCAGTGAATAGGATTTGTTACTGTTTTATATATAATTGGTCTTGCTGTGCATGGCTTTTCATCTGCAGAGAATTATTTTACTGCAAAACAAACTTTCTTCTATATGCTGTTTAACCTCTAGCAATTCTATTGCAAGTACTAGGTTTGAGTATATCTGGAATCACCCTACTGTGCTGTTGCAAAACTGAAAAGTAATCAATGAAAGAGGTGTGTATGAAGTAAAAAAAAAAAAATTAACATTTTTCTTTTATGTGCTTATGAAAGACTAAAGTTTCATATCTGATGAGGCTAATATAACTCACATGTGGTGAAGTTAGTTAATATAACTTCACTGCTTCTACTGGTTTGAATTTTGGGGGGGTTTTTTTGTTTGTTTATTTGTTTTTGTGGGTTTTTTTAAGTTTGTTTTTCAGGTTTTTTTTTTTTTTGTGTTGTACTGTGGTTTCACTGTAGGTTATCACAGACATGATAACTTCTGTCTGCACACAGGTGTCTAGTGCCTTTCCAGAAAGCACTGGAATTCATCTATGTACAAGTTTAATTTCAGATTACCCAGTTAGTAGAAGCCCTACTACGCCTGAATAAAAATATGTTGTAGGTTGAATACTTTATGGAAATTACAGTATCTAAGTTTTTCCTTTTAAAAACTTTTTTTTTGTATTTTCATCTCCAATTCTTCACCTCTTTCTAATTATATGTATTAGAGCCTAGGAGGAAAATACTGTCACTGAAGCATTACATTTCTGTTGTAACTAAACCTTTTAATGCTCACTTTTATCTAACTGATGCATTGCTTTCTATATATGATGGTGTGGAAGGACTGCTGTCAAAACTGGGAGATTGTGCTTCCTCCACTACCATGACTGGTCAGAACTAGTCAAGCAGAGAAAGGACAAGGAAAGTCTCCAAATTGTACTGAAAATACCCTTCTTAGTAGTGGTGGTGGTGGTGTATTGCTTACAAGAAAACAGCTTTTACAAAACCTAGGAAGAATTGTGTCCTTAAGGGTAGGCTTTGGGCTACAGAGTTGTTTTCCCTCTTTCCTGAACTACATTTTGTACTTAATTGACTAGGTATGCTTTGGGAGTGCTTATTTTGGTTGGTGCCTCAAATGAGCTAATGATGATGATACCTAAACTTTTGGATCCTGAAAAGAGTTAAAAGTTCCGTGAGGCCAGTCCTTAAGAAGTACATTTCTTATATTCCTGCAAGTGCAGGCTTAGCCTTTGTGATGATTACAGGATGCATTGTTAGGGCTGTGAAGCAATGTGAAGGTTTGGGTATTTCTTAAGCATTAAACTTCAGTAACTAAATGCCTGTAGGAGTCTGTGCTGTAATAATTACTACTTTTTCCATTGCATTTAAACACTGTTGAGTATTTAAATTGGTCAAAATGTTTATTTCTGTTATAATATTAGATGAATAGTGATTTTACAGCTGTGATTTTGGATTTTAGAGCTGGAATACGAAAAGATATGTGATATTTTACAGTGCCTAAACCAAAACCACTTTTTTTTTTTTTTTAATTTATTTTTTTATATTTTGCTGCACCTCATAAACCTAATTTTCAGCCTGGAGCCCTTTACAGGTTGACAAGTATATAGGTAAGAGCAATGTGATTGACAGAATCTAGTTAGGTTTCCAAATGTCCCTCTGCACAAAGTTATAGTGAAGCTAAGCTGCCATTCTGTGAGATACAGAATTGTTTCATCATGTTCATATGGGACCAGAGCGGGTGCCAAAAAACAGTGCAAACACAGAAATTTGTACGTAAAAGCTACATGGGAATTGCAAGGACAGCATCTAATTGTGAGGTCCTGTAGAAGGACTCATCAGCTGTGAGTGATTGAGAAATAAAATGACAGGCAGATTTTAGTGTCGATAATGAGATATAAAATAACGCACACTCCATAAAATCTAAATTTCACACGCAGAATGATGGGCTCAGTTGAAGCTTGCCATTGCCACTCTGCAGCAAGATCATGGGGTTCATAAAAACATCAGCATATAGCCCAGGGATGGTCAAAAAAAAGCAAATGAAATGTTGAGAATGGTTAAAGAAGTTCAGTATAAAATAGGTAATGATGTTATGCTGTTGAATAAATTATGACTCAACCAATTTTTGATTACTGTGTGCCAGCTCTGCTCTCGTTATCTTCAAAGAATATAGTGCTGTTAGAAAGAGCTGTAGAGAGAAGGATGAGCATAATCAAAGAAAAGGGAATGGCTTTTATATGAGGTTGGCTGAGCAATCTGGGACTCTTCAAATTTGAGACAAAATTACTTTTACCTTTACGTTTGGGACATATACTAGAGGTTTACAAAGGTGTGAATAATATTAAAGGCTGACTGGGATCAATTTGTCACTGATTTAAGTCATTAAAGGAAGTCTGGTATAAACCACACAAATGGAAACATCTCTTAGTGCTGTCAATAGTAAACCCATGGATTTTTCCAAATGACACTGTCTTCACTAAAAGCTTGCATGGTTTTTGGGGCGAAAATGGCCCAATATATGGACAAGAGATACATTAGGAATAGCTAAATATGTAGGAGTGCATCCAGTTCAGGGTCTTCTGGCACTGGATCTTCATTTGTATCTGAATGTAGATACTTCATAAACCAGGATATGCAATTTTATTTGGAGAAGGAAATGACTATTTGTGTATCACCATGGAACCATGTAGAAAATTCTGGAATCAAGTCTAGCTCCCTTGAGTAGCATTTGAATTACCTGAAATATTCAGCACTTCCCATTCTCATTCATGGTGTCAGTTCTGGTACAAATGAGACAGGATAGATGTCTCCATAGCCCTGCTCTGTGCCAGTCCAATTCATCCCCTGGAAACAGCTTCTCTCTCCCCTCTGTTAAAGAAAGTGAGCATCTCTCTGAAGTGCACTATATGAGCACACAATTAAATTGTTATAAGTGGAAGGACATTTATGGTTGCACAGACAACTAATGTTTTCTGGCTAGAGTGATAATCTGAATTATTTTTCAGCTGAAAAGAAAGTGTCAAAGCCATTCTTTCTAGGACTGTAAACTGAACAGCAGTGCAGAAGGAGTGCAGGATTCACTCCCAAAGCACTGGTGTCTTATTAGGATAAGCCTTCTCTGGTGAAAGCAATGGCTCAACAGTCAATTTTTTCTCAAGTAGTGTGTGTGTATTTGACGAAAAGAACTACCTCAGGTTCTTGTCTGACTTGTCAGCATTTTGAATTGCTGTTTTTGCCTGTATGTGCAACTCCCTTTTTCCATTTCCCATTGCAAATGTGAACAGATGTTATCAAATTAAAGCCTGATAATAATTTTTTAAACTGGGCTGCACTTTTTGCTGTATTGTGTCTATAGTTATGAATGTTTCATGGTTGTATTTGTACCAATTATGAATATAAAAAAAAAGCACTATATATATGAAATCTCAGCTCTCTAATATCTGTCTTTTTAGTCACTGTATTTTTCTTTTGCTTACCTTGTAAACCTTGTCCCTTATAACTTTTTATAGACTTCTCAACTTGCCATATTTCTTCATATTTTCTTTTGTTTTGTTGTTATTTTTCTTCTTCTCATGGAACTCCATGTCTTTATCTTTCTATTTTCTGTGGTTTTCTCCTTTTCTGACAGTTTCCTAATCCTGCTGGGTGGAGATTACTTGAATTAATCTGGCAGAGGTAGAAAAACCCAAGTAAATTAATTCCCAGCAGTGTCCCAAGAAAAGTAACTTTCTCTCCTCTGACCTCCAGTGTAGGAAGGTATCAACATACAGGAGAAGGACGCACTTATACGGGCAGAGCTTTCCTGAGAATTGGATCTAAATTATTTCCAAGTGAATTCATAACAGCCCGGTTAGAGGGAGGTGCAAATTTAGTTCAATTCTCAATAATGATGCTCAAATTTCTTAACTGGACTTTGAGAAACAATGTGCTTTCAGAGTTTGTGTATGTTATAGAACTGTATTGTGTTGTAAAGAAACCAGTCTGTCAGGAGGACTTGAAATATAATGTTTATTTCTTACTGAGTTGTCGTCCATACCATGCAACTATTTAAATAAAAAAGACGATAATCCAAATCACTAAATAATTAAAGATATATATATATGTATATATAGATGTTCGTTACCGGGAACAAGTGCCAGCTCTCTGCAGCTGCCTGTAGAGTGGGTAGACATTGTCAAACAGTGCTCTGGTCAGAGAGGTCATTGGACGAGGCACGTAGTGAAAGCAGGGCTCCTAGACACGAAATTAATTTCCATCAAGTTGTTGTTGGCCAAGGCAAGAGGAAGAGGCGGAGAATGAAGTGGGTTTTGCAATTAAATTGCATTTGTGTGCAAATAAAATTAGAAGGAAAAAAAAAGAAATCGATTAGAAGTGCAGTCTTAGCAAGAATGTCTGGAGAAACTGGAAGAAGGATTGTAGTCCAGTGCTATCAAAATATACATGCCCCACAGGCATTCTCTCTCTGCAGTCAAAGCACAATTTTGGGAGCTCTGTGAACCACCACCAAGCAATTCTTAGTTAACTGCTCACTTGGGGTGGGACAAGACGTTGGATGTGAGGACAGTCTCTTCTTTCCCTTCATGCACAGGAATTTCCTCATTGCCTTGCAAGAATGAAGCTAATGACTACTGCATAAATCTTGTGCCGCAGCCGTTCTTTTTGTTGCCATTGGAGAGTGCCGCACAATTTCTGTGTTTTCCTGTGCATCTGTGCTGCAGAAGGTTACAGGAGACTATATTGTGACCCTCAGGAAGAATACAAATTTTGTTAAAATTGGTTGAGCACTTGTGCGCCACGATGCCTTACCTGTCTGAAAGTACTGGCATTTTTTTCAGAATTGAATCATGTTTGCACATTTAGCTGAGATAAAGCAGTATGCAGTTAAACATGTTTTTTCTGGTGTGTTATGAGCAGCAAATCCAAAGCAAACCATGTATATGAGTGGTATGGAACCACAACACACTGAGTAATAAATATTCCATTCAGTTGTCAACCCTTGTAGGAACTTCAACTAAATGAAAAAGGCAATGTGTCTTATATCTGCACGCTTGCTACCGGGGGAATTCTGTAGAAATGAGTGTTGTAAACATTTTTTCTTTCATTTTGACAGGTAATATTTGAAGCTGAAGTCTCAGATGGAAGAAATGGCTACATTGCCATTGATGACATCCAGGTCCTGAGTTACCCTTGTGGTAAGTAATGATTAAGAGCTGCATTTTTCTCTGTCTTTTCAGGACATATTTGATATTGCTGTGGACTGCTCAGTTTTCATCACTTGATCACTGATATTCTTTGTTCTTTCAATAGTATTTTTGTTGCAGCTTCCAGGAAGAAATGTGATTGCAATAGTGATTTACCTGGGTGAAATCTTTTTCTGCCAGAAGTAAATTATACAGGGATAAAAAGGCAGGAATTCTTCAGTGTCTTTTTAGTCATACGCAGTTGGTGTGCATAATCAAAATGGGTTTTAATGTTAATGTGTTTACTCACTGATTAAACAAAACTGAATTGGCAGATGCTTGTAGGAGGTTTATCAGATTTTGTGCCCCTTTTCTTTTTTNGGATGTTTTTAGGAGGTTTTTCAAATTTTTTGCCCCTTTTTTTTTTTTTCTTTTTTTTTTTTCTGAAGAGACAAAATAGATTTAAAAAAAAAAAAAGAAAAAAAGGGCTTCTGGCTATTGAACTACTGAGGGATTGTATTTTGTTTATTTTTTTGTGGACAGACTTCAGGCATTTATGTTTGCCTTTCCCTGCTAATCCTGGGGAATAATTGCATGCATGCAAACACAAGTTGTGACAATGAGAATATTCTACTAACAAAAAGTTGTGAGGAAGAAATTGTTACTGTGCATTTCTGGCACTTGTTATCAAATTTTTTTTACAATTTGTTTCTGTTTGACTCTTCTCGTCTTCCCCTAGACATGCCCTCTCTAAAATATGATTTCATTCTAATGGACCACATGGCTGATAATTTAGTTGCTTTCTGAAATGACCAGGATATAACAATATCCTGCTCCAACTTTGCAAAATTATGCCAAATAATAAACTCCAATGGCAACTTCACTTCTTTTTTTCTCATTTTACAACAAACCTTTTAAAACCATAGCTCTTGGGGGCTACCAATCTTACAGGGTATTTCAGTGCGTTCTTTTATATTTCAGCCAGCCCAACTATCTGATGTCTGTACTCAGCAAAGCTCTGCTTGGATTCAGTATCTGGCTTTCATATTTATTTTCTTCCTCTTCTTTGTGTTTTGTTTTGAAGTGCCAAAACAAAAGGCACTTGGGTACAGTCATCTCAGCACATTATCAGTATGTTACAGTATTCAGACAAGCTCTTTTTGTTACTGATGTTTAAGCCCTGTTTGTTCCAATTTAATGTTTTTTCCTGTGTGTCATGTTTTTTTAGCAAGCACAAAGAAAGAACAGTTCAGCTACTGTTTTCTTTAGTAGTTCTTGAGAAAGGGGTGGGTGAGCTGTGTAATGTGCCCATTCCTCAAATGCGCCTGTCGGCTTTTGTAGGTCTAGTAAATCCTTCAGGTGGTTGTGCCACTGAGGTTTCCTACAGGCTTTGTCAGTGTGGGAAATAGATTTTTCAGCTCCTGAAATACTATATTCAATGCCACAAATGGTTTTATTTTCCAAAACAGGAGCTCTGAGTTGCATTGCAAATAACATAAACAATATCTATTTGCTTGAGCAGTACGCTGCTAATTGTTTTTTTTCTCAGTATGATGGATTTCATACAGTCAAAAGTCTTTGGGATAATTCTTGTCAAGTGCTGCTGACATTTTGGCATCTGATCTCTTTCTTTTGGCTTTGATTTTAAAAAGACTTTATTTTAACACATGTATAACATAAAGTTAGTAGAATCACCAGCAGAGAAGGGAAATGACTGAAAGCAGTCCTCGAACACAGATGAGACAAATCATTTTCTCTCTTCTGTTTCTATTTTTTAGCCATAGATTGTTAAAATATGGAGGTTGAGGGAGATAGTAATGTGTCTGGTACCTTTATTTTTTTGTAATAACTACTGTTTGTAATTTTTGTTTTCCCCCTCTGCAGATAAATCTCCACATTTTTTGAGGCTGGGGGATGTAGAGGTCAATGCAGGGCAGAATGCTACATTTCAGTGCATTGCTACAGGGAGAGATGCAGTGAATAACAAGTTATGGCTCCAGGTAAGGCTAACTCATGCAAGTCTATTTGGCTAGAGGACAAGCTACTTTCTGGAGATGAAATGTTTAAAATTCAAAGCCTTTTATTCTTCTGCATGGAAAATATGTACTTTAAATGCAATTTCATCTCTGTTCAATGGAGAAACTTGTAATCAGTTTTGCAGTGTTGTAAAGCTTGGATTAAAAATTAGAACTGGTGTGGGTTCTAGGATAAGGTTGGCCCTTAAAGGCATTGTGGGCCTTCTCTCATGGTAAATCAACTCCTCTGTATCAAAATTTATTATTATTAAATGCAGAAAATTGGCATTTGGGATCTAGTAAGACACACATGTAACACAGCTGTCATGAAATTTGAGGATTTTTTTAGCATCTAAAGTACCTGTCCAAGCAGGTGGCTGGAGGGATGTGGCTGTACTTCTGCGTGCATATCAGTCTTACTCAGCAGCATATTTATGGAACAGCATAAAAGGACTGCTCCATAATAAGGAGGAACTTTTACCTGTGTATAATTGTGAATACTATTATGTCAGAATTTAAGAGATTACTATAACCAGAGTATAACCCTTCTTACTATGAAAGAAGACAAAATAGAAATGAACACCACCATCCCTCCAAAATACTAAGTCTCCTCTGTATTGTGGTCATGGGGTACTTATATTTAAGATCACTGGTTAAGTAGAAGTATGGCAAAGTTTCCAGTTGTTCTTAAAAAAAATAAATTTTTCCACTTATCATGGATTTTAAAAATCACTTAAGTGGTACATGTACAAGTTCTGTGCATTCTTTAGTTTATATGTAAACCGTAAGTACCAACATTCCTTTAGAATGACTTCTAAATATATTCTCTAAAGCTTTATTTTTTAAAAAAATGTATATTTCTACTTATTTTCAGAACTAAAAAGTATGTAATTTTTGGGAAATGTACTCTTAAATTATCTATAGTCAGAACTTTAAAATACCTGGTTTTTGTCACATGTTGTATTTTGAAGCGAACTATAATCAATTATTTGAGTTTGTTTGATTTTTGTTTTCATAGTGGATCTGACAAACCTTGACTAACTGTTGCATATAGGCAAGTGATAAGCTTGAAATTTTAAAGAGATTTTTTAAAAAGATGATTAAAAAATCTGATATGCAAAATGTATTATTAGACAAATATGCTGCAACATAAAAAAAGGAACGCAAGCAGTAACTGCATTGCATTTAGTGAAAAGGTATCACAGCAGTAGGAATGATTTGTACTCCATGTCTTTGAGCAGAAATTTGTTTAAATTGAGTACACATGTAATGCATTCATTCAGAAAAAGCAGCTTGATTTCAGAGGCTTGCCAAATAGAGCACACAAAGCACGAAAAATGGAACTGGCCTGGGTTTTGCTATATCCAAAGCAAAACAATAGCAATAGGAGCATTCCAGCAAACCTTTGAAGCGCCACTTTCAGTTGATCATGGGTCAGAAAGACCCAATAGAGAGAGCCAGCTGGAAATCTTCCCTATCACTCACTCCTTGGAGTCAGATAACTCCGACAGATTATCCTTCCTTACTTTCACTCCCCTGAGAAGCCCAGCTAGCCGCCAGATCAACTCAGAAAACATATGTTTTGTCCCTCCATATGCTTCGGGGTTACTTTGTTTTTTTGTGTGTGTGTATGTGGATCACAGATGTGATAATTTCTCACAGTGTGATAGACAAAGTACTTTAGAGGTTATAACTCTGCTTGCCTGGGCTTGTGAAGTTCCCTGATGCTCTTGAAGATACCTTGATACTTGAGCTTCTGTTCTCTTTCTTGTTTTCCCGTAAACAGCACTGCATTTTCACCAGTTAAGGATGACTTTTTTTTCACTCATCATTCCAGCTCTCAATTCTACTTGCCCAATATGTGTGAATCAGCAACTTTCCCTATATGGATGATTTTCCTTAGAACTCAAAGTTGCTATTGTTGTGCACAGCTAAATGTGAATTTACTCCTTATCCTTAAGACCTGGCATGGATATGTACGGGCCTCACGAAACGTGGAGTGTAACTTGGAAAAGGTTCGCTTTAACCTTTGACCAAGTTCAAGATTAATAAAGCCCGAGTAGCCTGAAAGGAAGAACTGGCAGATCAAATCAAATGCCTAAGTAATTGTTTTTGAGAGCCTTGAGCTGAAACATTCCAGGAATGTATTTTTCTCATAACAAGAAAAGCCATTATAAAAAAAAAATAAAAGTGCAAAAATGAAAAATAAGTGGATGATGCTGAGGGAGAAGACACTTGCCAAGCACATTGTTTTAGAGAAAATAGCTTTTGGTTATGTCCTTATTGAAAGAGAAAAACTATTTCATTGAGGAGGAAAAAAAAAGAAAAAAAAACAGCATAGAATTTGCTATTAAAACACATTCTTTTATAAGGAAATGTTCAAGGAGCAATCTGGGACATCAGGGCTTTTTGTATCTAAAGAGATCTAAGATTTCATTTGCTTGCATTGAAGTAGTAAATGTGTGCAGGTAGAGATTTTGTTGAAGACTATCAGTGCTGTCTGGCTCTTGCAGTCTTCTGTTTTGAGAAGAATTAAAGTAAATTCAGCAGCACACGGGAAAAAATAGCAGCCAATCTGCTCTGCATTCAAAGTCCTGCAGTCCCGTGGCTGCCTCAGCCAGGCTCGGTCTGAGCTGCCACAGTCTCAGCTTCATCCTCTTGATCCCTCTCTGCACTGATGTGGAGCTTTTGCAGCTCTCCAGTAAGTCAGTTCAGTAAAGTGATCTGACTGGAAAAGATTTTGACTCTAATTGGATTTCTGTTGTTTGGGGGGAGGTTGGGGAGGACTGTTTGTTTTGGTTTTGGTTTCGGTTTCTTTTGTTTGGGTTTTGTTGATTTGTTCATTGTTTTGGTTTTGGGTTTTTTTGTAATTTGTTTGCTTGGTCTTTTGATTTTTTTTTTTTGTGTGTGTCTTTTTCCGCAGCTTGATTCACATCTAAGTTACCTATATAAATAATGCCAGAAGGTGGAAAAAGATTGAGATGTTTGATTAGAAGCAGGGAAGAGGAAAAGTTTATAACCACATGATGTGAAAAGGAGATTTTGGTAGCATGTCTCCTTGCAGACCTATGTAAACTTCAATTTTGTTTTAGTTCTTGGGCCCTGATCATATACTAGATGTTCTATCTGCAAGTACATTTCCATGCTTATGTTTTTCCCAGTGTATATATAATTAAGTGCATGTATCTTTATGTGCCTAAAAATAAAATGGATCGAAATAGGCACAGCATTTCAATACACTGTTTCCTGTGTGTTTACTGCTGTAATGACAGTATTTTCATCAACACCATTTTCTATAAGTGTATGTCTGTAAACTTTTCAGACAAATAGGGATTAACATTGAACTGAACTTCTCCTGACTTTCACAGCTGCAGATTCTGCTCTTGTTTGTTTGTTTTTGGATTGTATCTGGTCTCTTGTCCCCTTTGATATCCCTTTCCTCCCACCTCTGTATTTTGCAGCCTCAATGGACCAATGTTTGGGACATTCAAAGCTCTGTCATTGAAAGATAAGCAGTAAAGATAACAGAAGTTTTCAAAAGTTGAGGCTGCATTAATACAGAACAAATATTTGCACAGATAAAGTGATTTAACTGGTTGAACAAGATGATCTGAAACACACCTTTTCTAACAGTATGAATAATAGGTGTGGGAGCAGGGCACAAATGAAGCTCAAATTCTTTTGTTCTTCACCTTTTCAACCTGATCTGCTATCAAATCTTTTACTGTTGTGAGCTGAAGGGTTCTATTTACGATCTGCAATTATTAGCAAATTCTGAAAGGGTTGCAAAGTCCTTACTTTTTGTTTAAAAGTTAAACAACATTGATGTTGTTTCTGAAACACAGTCAATCATTAACAGTGCCTAGTATCTTTTTTGCCTGCCATTCCCTTCTGAATGTAATGCTGGGGGGCTTTTTTTCTCAGTATTTTCTGCCTTCTCTTAAAATTTCCACTGTAACTTGTCACACGCCAACAGCTGTAGTTTGGTCTTACTGCCCACACTGAAGCAGTTGGATTGTGTGACAGGAGCCCCTAAACCCAAGGTGGTAACCTAGGTTTTCCACCTGTTATGCTTTGGTATGCTCTGATTTATAAGCTTTAGGAATTAGCAGAAGTTCTTGTTGAAAAATGCTTTCCTGAAGGAGTTGTATGTGTGTGTGTAGTCTTAAAAAAATGAATATAGTGTGTATAGATATGATAATTAATCAGTACTTGGCCACTTACTGCTGATTTTCTTTCTTTCTAAAGCCTATGAGTTTTCTTTCTTTGAAAAGACACTTGAAGAATACGGAATTTTTCTTAACATTTGATGAACCTTGCTGCTTTGTGCACATTGATTTTCTAAATTAGTATAAAAAGGACCCCTGTTTTATTCTATTTATTTGCCTGTGAAATGCCATGTGTTCCACTGGAGTTATGTCAGTAAATAAGCTTGCAAACAAGTCGCTTCTGCATGGTAATCCTATGCTCAGAATGGATATGTGTTATGTATTAAATGCTTGAAAGAATAGTGCACAGACAGCATTCTAAATATGAAAATGCAAGAGTGGGGTGGGGGGTCTGTTTCTCATTTCATTTGAAGATTTCTGTTTGAAGAAAGCTTCATTTCTTTACTAAGATAGTAGAGAAACAGAATTGACTGGGTAGATTAAATAACATTTGGGTACACCAAGACTCCAGAAAGCAGGGTATGTGTTGTCCAGCATTTGTTCTGCTGATCTAATTGGGATATCAGAGCAATAGGGTTTTTTGCATAATCGGGCTGTGTTTAACAGCTTCCTGAGCTGGGAACAATTGTGGCTCCCAGAAGCCCAATACGATTTTCAGTGTCTTATCGATGTCCGGTTTAGCTGGACACTCATACAGTGCAGAGTATAGAGCTTTTTGCTAGAACATCTGTTAAACCATATGTCTTGGCACCTGGTTCAGATGGCGATAACTGCGGCACTAATGAGTCCATCCATCATTGCTGAGCTTTGCATTAACATAGCATTGGATTAGGGAAAGCGGCTTGTTCTGGCTTTGCAGTCAGATGTGTTTTGCCACGGTCTGCGGTGATACCATTTGCCTTGGCGAATCTGAAATTCAAAGGGGTACTGGCTGCATGCATTTAAAGGTTTAATATGCGCCTTGTAATCCTGGGCAGATTTGCCATCTGAGCAGTGGTGAACGGGCCAATCTGTCAGCAATAGCTGTGGGTGCTGGCTAACCGCCCTCCACTTGGGCTGCCAAGGCTGGCGCGGCAGCCCCGTGCTCGCCCGTGGAGACGCTCGTCAGCGTTAATACGGTCTGATGCAGCCCTTCTCTCTGCCAGAGGAAAGTGTCTTTCCTTGTGGAATAACAGATAATTAAAGCAATTGCCTGAGAGTAATAATTGAAAAAGTGAAATTAAACAGCATTATGGAAAATAAAATGCAAATTGCTGTAAAAACAATGGAGTCGGGCTGACCTCCCAGCGGTACCAACTGTTACTGGAGGATGAGCGAGCGTCTGTTCGGGCTCGAACAACTGGCTGCTTCTCTCTCCCTTTGTAGAGGAAACTGCCATAATCCTCAATGCCCCGTTCACCAGCATCTTGGGTTTCGGTGCTTATTGCCACACAATGGCATGTGATATTTAGCATTCATTTTTCTTGCTAGGTACTGCGTATATGCACTCTTTAACAAGTCTTTGGACTGGGCACATGCAGATGGTATCCTGTGATGATGCGTTGTGCAGTACCAACATAGTATTCCAAGAATTTAGATTAGAAAGGGTATATAAGAACTCATGCCTCTGGCAAAGGGTTGAAGGACAAAACATTGACTGTTTTGTTTTGCTTTCTGGAAGGCCTATTTCCTCTCAAAGGAAAGAAGTTATGCCACACAAGTCCTTTCCCCCTGCTGTGCCCAGGTGAAGATATGGTTTAGTATTCAGCAGGAGGGTTGGAGTGTGGGCCATGAGCCTTTGGGGTAAACCATTTAGCTAACCTAACGGTGAATGCTGGAAGGCTTGCTTTTGGTCTTGGAAAAAATGCATCTATAATAGGAGAGTCATGTCCAATTTAACTTTGTTTTACATCATTTGCATGTTTCTATGAGTTTTCTAATGTAACTTTTCCTTTTGACATCCCACTGCATTTTGATACAGTTAATTAACTGGTTAAGATACCCTTTCTGTAGTTTGATGATAAAACATTTGCTGTTACAGTGCACCTGCCTATTCACCACGTTCATTACATTGGAAGAATGTTTTTTGTTGGTTTGCACAAATTTTATGACCCCTGAAAGTTAAGAAGAGCTGAGTATACTCTGAATGCTAAAAAAGCTTTGTTATTTTGCTTTTTTATTCAGTGCGGCCTGGAGAGAGTTCAGAGAAGATGCCTAGCTAGCATCCGCAGGGTTTCAGCTGTGGAACTATGATGAAGAGTTTTGATCCCCTTTTTGGTTTTGGTCAACTGTCAAGTTTGATGCTTTCTGGTTTTGAACTGAAATAAGTCCGTCAGGCCTGCTTGCCCTAAGGAGGAGTGGGAGCTCTGATGTTTTGTGGAGGCTGCGGGAGGAGAGAAGGCCTATGGCTCTGGTTTCGCTCTTCTCCCTGGGTGTCAGGAGAGGTGGATGAGCCTCTAAGGAGTCTCTGGGGAGACAGAAGACTTTTTTGGATTATCAGCATCATCTGCCTAAAGCAAGTACTAATTTGCACAGCAAGCTGGGCTGTTTGTGCCAAACCTTCTTTCCTCAACCAGTAAAATCCCACTCAAGTCCACATCATCTTCCCTTTATCTTGATTACTGACATTGGCTAAGCAGGATATAAGTTCTTTTTTTTTGTTGTGCTTGAGGTTTGCACAGAAACTTCACTTTCCTCGTTTGTCTCATATTGGTTTCTTTTACTTGGAGAAAATATATTTTTGAAAGGAAGACACAGAATAGGGAGGTATAGAGGACTCTTTTGCAACGACTTGTCTATTCTACCCCCATTTTCACCCCATCGTATTTATGTTCTGTGATACACATTCTGGTTTTCCAAACCTTTTTTTCAAAGTTGTATGGAAAGCTGCCTTGAAGTGATCTATGAGGATCCTTGTAAATTACTTGACTTGTAGTTTATTCTGTATCACAGACTCCTGACTCAGACATGGTTATAAAGAATATTCACCCATGAAAAATACAGCATTCAAACTTTATTTCAGAAAGGTTTTTTTCCTCTGTTTTTTTCCCCCCCTCTATTCACCTTTTATGCTATCTATGTCATTTAACCCTGAATGAACTGTTCTCCCTCTCTTCTACCTCAGTTTATCAGCTTCATGGATAAATATGGCAGTTTCCCCTAGATGTCCGGTCATCCCAGGTTTCAGCAACATGAAATACTGTAATCCTCCTGGTCTTAATTTAATTCTGCCCCAGTTAGCTAAGTCCTCTGGTCTGCATAGCTAGCAGCCATTTAGTTTACACAGCAGCCTTTGGAGTTGCCCTGTAGGCCTTCCCTGGGTTCCTTTGGTGGCTGGAGTATCTGGTGCTGGGGGCTGTGCTGCTGAGTGTGGCCCCAGTGGTGGTACCTTCTCCTCCTGCCGTTTTGTACTTTACAGGTAGAACAGCTGCAGTGGAAGTTTGGTCCTTCTGTGTAGTCCTGGTAGTAACTCCTCAGTCAGCCAGTAGCTGAAGCCCCCATGTAAATGAGACACCTGAAATTAAGGTGATGTTTACAAAAAGATATACTATTATAAATTCCTTGGCTGCTCTGCCCTGTGACTGTTGCCTGTTATTGCCTGCATTCAGGTTGTCTTCTCCTCAGTGGTGTGATGTGTGGTAGGTAGCCTAATACCCCCAGGCCCTAGTTTCCTCAAATAGCTGCAGGTCTTAATGAATTACAGAAGAATAAGAACAGGTGGTAGGCTTGGCTGCTTTTAGAAAAGGGTAAAATTGTCTGCCTAGAAATTTTTGAGGAGCTGTCTTGTGGTGTGTTGGTCCTCAGTAGTGGGTTTTTATGCTACTTTTTTCCTTCATTGTCTTCTATTTAAGCAGATTTTTTTGTTTTGTGCTGCAGGATAAATACCGTAGTTCGGTGTGAGCTGCTCAAGGTGATATAGACCTTAAATCACTGTGTCTGGAATCCATAATTTTGTGAATTATGAGGTTTTGGTTGTTTGTTGTTATTTTTTTTAAATCAAGAGCACTGCATTCAAGAACCAAAGCTTTCTGAACAGCTCCTTTATTTTGTTTTAAGATAAAATTTTTTGGGTTTTTTTGTATGTTCAACAATTTTTCAATTAGGCTTAAACTAAAAGGCTTTAAAATGCTCAGAGAAAGTGAGTGTTATTTTTGTTTGTGTAGTGGCATGGCCAGGGACACGGTAGTATGAATTTTGCTAGTTTCCCTCCGGTGGCTTTTATTAAAATAAATTAGAATTGCCACCTCTAAAGGGCCAGATGGCTCTCAATTAAATTATTTCATCAGAGCCCGTGATTTCTTCAGTAGGAGGGTCAGTGCAGCATGATAGAAATTTGAGCTACTTCAAAGGGGACAAGTTTGGCTAAGAGCGGTGCATATTACCAAGACTTTTAAAGTAATCGTGGATTTTTCTGCAGTGCAGTGCAGCATGCAGGATAAATCTTGGCTTGTCACATTTGTTCATGATCTTCAGTGTACGTCTGCATGGGAAAAGCTGTGTGGTTTTTCTTGCTAATAAAGGAATGCACAGTCCATTGGAAAGTAGAATCTTATTCTGGTTTGCTATGCATGTAGGAGACCAGAAAGTCAAAGCAAGTCCTATTCATTTCCTACTTAAAAAAATATTTAATGCTTCCTCTTAATAATCAAACAAAAGAAATTGCTACTTCCCGGTCTTTTATACTAAGAAGATAGGACTATTTAGGCATATTATTTAAGCTACACTTCTAATTCATGATCTGCTTGAAAAAAAAAAGATTTCTTAATCTAAATTTTATAAATAAAATTGGAAAAATAATCCCACTTTGTTCAGTAATTCAATCTTTTGTGGGGGGAAAAATTAAAATTTTATTTATAATTTCCTATGAGAAAAATATGTTGTGCTTTATTATGTTCCTAGTATGTTAATAAATTTCAAAATGACAAGAATATATTGAGACGTTTGTGTAAAAGAAGAAAATATAATAATAATAACAACAACAGCAACAGGAACAACAATAATAATATTTTAGAAATTGTTTTAGATTTGTCTCCATTTGGAAATTTTGTCCTAAATGCTCTAAAAGAATATGTGTGTGTGAAAAAGTGACAGATAGGTGCATATAAGTAAAATTTAAACAGTATAGTTATTTGTGTTGTTTATTCCCCTCACTTTTTTTTTTTTTTCTTTTTTAATAGCATGATCTGGCAAAGATAGTGCATTATTGCTGGCATTCAAACTATCCACAGACAACCCTCTTTCTCTTTTTCCCTCATCAAAAAAAGACATTTCTGCCTTTTACATAATGAGTAAACCCAGGAATGTTTTGGAACATGTTGTTTACAAATTTCCCTTGCCTCAAGGCAGCAGAGATTTACTGCCCTGTGCTGCTGGGGGCATCTTTCCCGCCCTCGTTCTGCTGGTGAAGTTATGATTGCAGCTTTGGGGACTGCGTTGCTCAGACAAACTGCAGACTTATGCCCTGCTCACCACATACAACTTGCCCTCACCTCTGCTCCCGGTGGCTGTGCAACGAATCCAATCACAAGCTAATCCATTCGGTGATGATAATATATGCGGAGGGAGAATGTTTTCAGGAAGGTTTTTTATATTCCAGGTTGGTTTCTTTGCGTGAGCACAGGAAGGAAGGTGAGGAGGGAGTGAGTTCAGGGCAGCTGACAGGGCACTGCTGCCAGAGTAGCGTGGTGTCACTGCAGCCAAAGTGTTGACATCTTCTGATCTCTGGAGGCATCCCAGGATCCAGCTGAGAGCCCGAGAAGGCAACCAGAGTTGACTGTAATTATTAGCACTAGAGCAGACTTATTTTAAGGTGTTTACAGTAAGAAAGGGATGGGGATGTGTAAGGTTGAACTGTCCAGGCTTATAAAAATCACTAGTGTGAAAAAAAAGGTTCTGGAAAATTTAGAGGGAACATCGCTGCAGACAGGTATCTTACTGCTATAAAAAAGCAAAAAAAGCAAACCCCACTACTTTTCAGCCTGAAAAGTTGAGGGAGAAAGGCTGATGAATTTTAATTTTGCATAAGATATGAGCTTAAATTCTACCAATTAAATAAGATGTTGGAGTTTAGGTTCTTCTGATTGCACTCATGTTCTAAAAGATCCACTAAAATTGTATTTCATATTTACTGAATGCTTGATTTCTTTCATGAGGCAAAAGAAAGATATTTAAGACTAATTGTTAATTTACCTAAGTTTGTTTTTAAGCTGCGTAGGCTTTGCTGTTGACTTTATTTAAAATATAGACAATCTAATTTCATTTCCTGAAAAAAATTTAATAAAATCGTGTTCCTATCAAATTAAAAATAACCTTGAAGTTTGAGAGATTTATTTAAGATTGTAATTTTAAATGCCTGAAATGCCAGAGTTAAGGAGGTTTTCTCGCAGGCTAATATTTCTTTTAATCAAGTGTTTATAGATAGTAGTTCTTTGTGCAGCCCAGAGTTATTCTCACAAAAGAGAACTGCCTGGTGGTGACCTCTCTTAAATGAGCAATTCAGGGTTATCAAATCAGACAGCAAGGGACTGGAGGAACCAAGGATCGCACAGGGTACAGCCATTACCCATTAGGATAACTCCACATTAATTTTAAATTGAATTTTTAAAACTTAATTGAGCAGCATTTTCAAGCTCTGTTCAGTGTGAGCAGGACATAAATTGAAACAGTATGTACCAGGAACCCTTAATAAGCAGAGAGCACTGCTGCCTTTCTTCCCTCTCTTTTAAAATCAGTAGTAATGCTCTGACATTAAAAAGAAGAATTTAATTAAGATATCATGACAGTGCATCTGAACTCTGACTGGCTAATGGCTTACCAGTGTAAGGGATACACGCTGAAATGAATGCAGGGTTTTTTCTTTAGCATTCATTTTTGGATGAGAACTCTCTTGTGTTTCAACTTTTCATCATTTTAATGATGGAGAACTATTCTGATGGATAAGCTGTACATGAAGAAAGACTTTGGAAATGTAGTTGTGCAGTTGAATTCCCAAGAAACAAATTCTAATACAGAGAAATTAGAGCAACTGCTCCAAGCCTTGTAAGATAATATGGTAGGAAATCACTGATGTAAATAAAAAAGAAAATCTGAGGTGGTGTTTTTCTAGAACTGTAAAGCTTGTTAAATTTTATTTTGATTAATTTCTCTGAAAGTGCATTAATATTTCATTTTAAGTAGGAGCCCAATTCACTTTGCTTCTCAACTTAAAGCATGCAGATGATCTTAAGTGAGCAAGCTCTGATCTTCGGAGTGTATATTATTTTATATAGCAAGCTTGGATGTGCTTCTCTGCTGCAGACTAAGTGCTTCATGTTCCAATTTAAAGCACTGGACTTACTGAAATGGAGTCCTTCATTTTAGAAAACTCCCTAATATTTATTTTTCCCTTCATAGCAGAACAAGAATGACTACATTACATGGTTTACTTGTCAAGTCTGCTATCATATTAGTTTTAAAAATACACCTTTAGTTTATTATTGGCTGCTTGGTATTTTTGACAATGACATGACAAATTTGTATTTAGTAGGGGAGCTTGACTTCCCTTTGCTGGGTGGCTATGGTGTGGCAAGGCCATAAGGGCATGGGGCAAGCCTGAGAGGAAGAAAGTATCATGAAGTTTGTTTTTTTTGGTTCAAGGCACTAGATCCAAAGGTTATATTAAGTCATCATTTCAGACAGTCCAAACTTTTGGTAAATACTGGGGGGGGGGGAGGGAAGGAGGGTGGGGAATGCAGGGCCTGAAAACCCTTCTTTCAAATTTAATATTTTCTATCAGGAGAAGCCAGCTGGAGGGGAAGGTGCACTTCCCACAAAATAATTTTACTGTTATTTAAGCATCACTGAAATAAAGCCTTTAACATCATCCCTCATTTGCTTGATATTGGAATCTAATAATTTCATTGACTCCTGAAGTTCAATAAGATCTTTCATTTGTAGGAGTATTTGCAGGCATCAGAAAACTTCCTTAATTTTTCTAAATGGGAGTCAGATACTCACAGAGCTGAGGAGGGAGCCTGTGTCTGTCACTGGGTGACTTGGCTGCATCACAGTGCCCAACATCCATTGCTTTTGCCCTGGGAACACCCTCTCGGAGACCACCCCTGTGATAACCAGGCTTGTGGTGGTTATGGGATGATGACAGTTTTCAGGAAAAACAATGAGAGTACCTCTTGGAAGTGTCTTGTGTGCCATTTTGCTCTGGAGATCTGTTTTCACTCTTGGTATCTTGCTGCTCTTTCTGGCCCAGCCCTGCAGACAGAGCTGAGGAATAGCTCCTCGTTGTTCCTGGGCAAATGACGGAGGGTGGCTGGGTGAGGGAAACTGGATGGTGTCTTCCTGCAGTGAGAAAACCACACCAGTAAACCTGAAGCTGGTAAAGGCGATGGCATAGTCTTTTTAGTGGAATATGAATGACTGAAATCTGCCTGGTTGGTGTAAATAGAATTAATCTGTTTAAACATATTAATAGTTAAAGTGAATGCTTGTTTCAGTGAATGTGAAGTGGTGATGAACCCCTGGTTAATCTACCACAAAACTATTTAAAGTGACTAACCCATGCTAGGGCGACAAAGGGTAGATGTAAAATGAAGGGTCTGAGTGTTATGAAGTACTCTGCTGGTGACAGGAGGCTGGCTGATGTACACATGCAGCATTAAATCATCTCTTTTTTATGCCCTTTGTGTTTTGCCACAGGCTTTCACATTATTAAATTCTGTGGCTCAGCAGTACCACTTTTTGTGTTAGAAAGCTTGGAGTTTAAAACCTCAATGAAGTTTCTCTTTCCAGGGTTTGATTAGAGCTAAAAATGTCCACAGAGGTCACGCTTTGCTATGCATTGAGTAGAATGGGTGGTTACAAGCAAAAGCTGACATTTTTCTAGGGACGGAGCAATACTGAGTGCTCAGAAACTGTATCCTAGTCAGGGAATAACATGTAGTTGATCCATGGGATAGAGCAGTGACATTGTTTGTTCACTTGGTGCATGTTTCTGGGGGTTTTTTAAGGCTGACTTCTGTTGGAGGGTCTGTTTTTCAGTTGAAATCAAAATAGAGCATTTAATGTGAATGGTAATAAGGAAAAAGGATCCCACAAGAGCTCAAACAGTTTCTATCTTACTGACCTGTCACCTGGCCCCGCAGCTCCAGACAGATTAAATCTTTCAGTGATTTGTGGTAGCTATGATTTTTTTAAGAACTCTCTAAGCTCCTTCTTTTAAATGAGATCTGTGTTATTCCTCTTTTAGTGGCTTCCTGCCCTCCGCTTTTTATTTCAGCTAGCTTTAGATGGATAGGTGGTGCTTAGTATAACAAAGCTAAAATTTTAGAAGGTATTGAACTTGGACAGATAAAAGGTAGCATTAAAAAGGAAACATTGGTTGGTTGGTGAAAAAGAGCTGTTGGAAACCTTTGAAATCCCTCAATGCCAGGTTTGTTTAAATATATCACAATACACCCAGTGTATGTGTTGTAAATCTGCTTGAAGTTGAATGAATTTTCTTGGGAGTACAACTGCTACTGCTGGGCTGTCTAGGATGATTCCAGCTATGAGACAGTTGCAGCTGAGTATGTCATGGTCATGTTTTGTGCCAGTGCAAAATCCTGATGGTACTTTTCACCGCCAGACTTGATTTTTAAATGCTATTGTGTACTGCTTGTTTCTTGATGGGACCCCAGCACTGAGCTCTTCTACCACGGAAATGCAGCATGAGCTGAATGCATTTGGGTTGAGGTTTTGTTTTTTGTGTCTTCTTTATATGATGATAAGGATAAATGTCTTTTATATCTTTTGAAATAACTCTGCTGTGGTTACTCTTATTTTCAGAGAAGAAATGGAGAAGATATTCCAGTTGCTCAGACTAAAAATATCAATCACAGAAGATTTGCAGCTACCTTTAAGTTGCAAGAGGTGACAAAAACCGACCAGGATTTATACCGCTGCGTAACTCAGTCAGAGAGAGGTTCCGGAGTGTCAAACTTTGCTCAACTTATTGTTCGAGGTAAAGTTTTAACTATTTTCATTTTATCCAGTTAAATGCTTGTAATACCAGTGCTTTCTGCTCACATTTTTTATTTATCCTACGTTTGCCTTCATCTGAAATGATCATACAAATGTAGCCCTGTGAAATTGTCAAAAGATGAAAGACTCATTTGCAAAGCTTCTTACAATTGCTTTCCACAGAATGCATCTGTGTAAAACCCTGATCCCACGGTGTGTGGAATGTGCCTGCATGCTCTTCTGTGGATGCTATGTGTTGAACTTAAGGTGCAAATCAGATTCCACCTATACGTAGTTACCATTCCCTTTTAAAATCTGTTGCCTTTTAAAATCTACTGCACACTGGTAGTAGAGCAAATAATACATTGTTCTGTTACCTGGGAGACAGGTAGATAAAAAGAGTTGTAAACTTTCACCCACCCAAGGACGGGGAGCATTGTGGAGATGTTCTGTGATGATTTCCAACACAAAAGTAAAAGGAAACAAAACTTGCTTTTTCCACTTGAAATACCTTTTTGGCTGAAATGACTTCAAAAGCCTGCTGGTGAGCAACCATAGCTTGTTTGTGGTGTGACTGAGTTGGTAATTTTTTTATTTTTGCATTTTATGCTCTGGAAACGTTATCTTGACTGGAAAAGGATATGGTTGAACATAGGAGTTCGGTTTTCACTTACAAAATTGTGTGCTGTATGACCTGTAAGCTATTGAACCATTTCTTACCTCATTGTGTCACCCCCAAAACTGCTCATTTCATTCTGAGTTGTGATGAGGCTTGCTGGTTTGTACAGGGAGAAAGAAGTGGTGTACAAAGTCTATTTGTGGGGCTGCTGCCTGGTGGAGGGGCTGTGTTGGCCAGGTAGGGGCAGGGGTCTGACACACAGTGGGCTCTTGCTTGGTTTGTTGGTGAAGCAATGGGCTGATTGCTCAGTTTGGCATCTTGTAGTCAGACACTGAGTCTAGAATGTGGACAGGGAAAGCAAGTTTGTCCTCAGCCTGTAGAAATAAAGTAGTGTAGGAAATGCCCTGACCTTTTTTTCATCTGGTATTTGCTGGCAGAGGTCTTTTCCCTGGGAGACCAGTTGATTGAGGTCAACCAGGTTTTACGGCTTCTATAAAACATCAATAAAAATGGGCCTTGATGACTATACAAAGATTTAGACAACATGTTAAGAGCTTATTTTTATTCTGTTAGATGTAACTTTTGTCTAGCAAACTGTAAGATGCTCTTCATCCTGATAAATTGAAACAAGTCCTTTTGAAAAAAGAAAACATACTTTTGTTGTTAGAAATGCAGGGCAAATCAATGTATTAATCAAATAAATGCCTTTTTCTATTTTTCTTTTTCTAGTATAAAACAGCAATAAAGTGATGTTAAGAACACTATTTGTCTCAAAAAAAAACTAAGGCAAGAATATAAAATTTCATAGAACCATCTTTTAAAATGCGTCATATTGTCCTGATGAAAAACTTAGGTAATTTCATAGATAACACCGTATTTATGGCTCAAAACATAAATCTGATATTTAGCTATATATATAGCAGCCACAGAGTTGTTTTGTTGTTTTTTTTTTTATTTTATTTTAAGGTTAATTTTACTCTTTGTGTGCTCTTTATTAGAATTTTAACTGTTTTTTAAATATACACATACAGACACATACTAACACACATACATATATGTATGCATATATTTATATATATAAATATTTTAAAAACCCCCAAAAGATAAACCTTCCAAAACCATTTTCATCTATTTGACATCATGGTAGAGAACAAAGATATATGTTTTATAGTTGGATGTATTGCTTGCTGTTGTATTTGAAAAGCAATATACAGTAATATATTTTCTTGTTTGTCTGGATAACCACTAAATAAATCTTGTTAGCCAAAAAAGCATACCCATACCCTTAGGGATCAGCTACCCTGGTGTTAAAACTGTACTGAAAATTAACCATAATGACAGGTCCTATATCTCAGTGGCACTTTAAAGCTGACATCCTGCTACATGGATACAAAAGATGATAATTTTAAAGGAAATTTTTGGGCCACTGATATGAATTGCCTTTAATAAGAGCTGGCATAGTATTGCCCATTGTCAAAGATGACCCAGGGGGAAGAGTTTATTAGTGCGTTTCCTTCTAAACTGGAAGTGACAGGGCATGCTTGGGGCCCTTTTGTTGCTGTTTGTAACAAATGAAAATTTCACTGCAGAATTCTCATGCTGAAGAATATTGATCTGTGTTTTCTCACAGCCAGAGGAGGGGAAAAAAAACGATGAAAC
This sequence comes from Struthidea cinerea, assembly GCA_013397865.1. Lineage (NCBI taxonomy): Eukaryota > Metazoa > Chordata > Aves > Passeriformes > Corcoracidae > Struthidea > Struthidea cinerea. Next base: position 48,017 of record VZTI01005063.1, on the reverse strand, counting down.
ACAATTTACTTTGTCACGGCTTTAGTATTGCTTCCAGATAATTCTGAGTAACGATAGGGTCTTTGGTTTGTAGAAGCCAAATTTTATTGACAACACTGTTTATTAGAGAGCCAGGGATGAGGAACAAGAGTTGTTGCTCAGTTACTCAAAACCTTGGTGTTTAGATAGATGGCCAAGATATGGATATATTTTGGGATATATCCCATGTTTATACAGACATGTGGTACCATAATACAGGTGTAGAGGCATCTGACACTTTCCTGATGAGCAGACAATAAGTTAGTCTTGATAATGAAAGTTTCCAGTTCTATAATGTACTTTATGTTGAAACATCTTTATTTCATTTTGAGCTTTAGCAGAAGAATTACTTTTAGTGGAGTTCTAAACTCTATTACATATGTAGTTACCTGGGAGGGATGCTATACATTTAACGACCTCAAAAGGGATAACTCAATTACTCTGATTAGTTTTTTGAAGAAAAATTGAACTAGAATAGGATTTATAATTAAATTATGCGATTTTACCAAAAGTAGTTCCAGTCAATGATTTAACGTCTCACCTTTGTTTAGAGCTGGTCTTCAGCTCCCATCTCAGTGGCTGCATTGTATTGATTTTTTTACATGGTTTCTATGGCATTGCTATTATTCTTGGATGCGTGTAGAAGTTCTCCCTTTCCCCTTCCTTTTACAGGAAGTTTGGTGCTGTCATTACTCTTACTTGACTTACCCTCCTGAATATGTCCATCAGATTAATTGTCTATTTATATTTTCCCTGGTAAATTAGCAATTTCTGGGAAGGGAGTTTCTTGAAGTCTTCAGGGTTGTCTGCACTGGAACTTGAGGGAGATGCTGGGAGGGAGGGAGGAGCAGTACCTGTGATAGATAAGAGTGAACAAGAAGACACTGACGGTTTCTTTCTTTTTCCTCATTTCTTACTTGCTTTTGAGAACAAGTGTATCATGATCTCAAAGTCTTTCTGCTCCCTTTGCTGCTTAGTGTGGAATTGTAGAAATTAAGTGCCCAAAGTACCCACACCTGTGCCCTGGCTCATGTGTACATTTGATATATACAACTGTGAAGCGTTTCCAAGTTATCAAATGTTTCCAGTGTCAAATGTCCTGATCTTCAATCAGTGGAGAACTCTGCCCCATAATCAGTTCTTGTACTGTTTCATTGTTCCGAGGTCTTAAAAATGTACTGGAATGTTTCTCTGAAGTTGTCAGTATTTGCCGGAAAAGTTACCTTGTGTATCAAGAACCAAGGTAGTGTCCGACATAGCTGTGACCAACTTCTTAGTTGACGTGGCATGTTAAAAGTGGCTGTGAGATGGGGATGAAGCTGATGTTACATTCTCATGTGGTTAGTTAGCAAAACTTTGTAAAATAATCCAAATTCAGTTTGTCCCCATTTGGAATGTCTTACTCTTGGGCAGTGTTGCAGGGACCGTGAATAAAATCACCACTTTCTTTGGCTGCAGTACTTGGAAGATACAGGTGATAAGCCTCTATTTTCATTTTATTATATATTCATAACAGTTTGTTGCTCCGATTGTCAAAAAAAGAAGAGCAAACCACTTTCTTAAATGGTATGATAATGAATTGCACTTTATATAAAGTGTTTGTACGTTTTCCCAAGTTTGTTTTCCTCTAAAGTAGCTGCACATTGTTAGCCAAATAATTGTACAAAACTTGATATTATGCTATTAAATGTTGCAAAATCAGTAGGAAATATGGTACATTTTATTTTATGTAGTGGATCTTGCGCATATGAATTGGAAGAAAATGTTTGTTAAAGATAAGTGAGAAAAATATGTGAATCAAAATGTATGAATCAAATATAGTATTTGTTAATCTGTGGATGGTTATATCATGTCTGGTTCTACTGATAAGTTTATAAGTTTCATTTGAGCCATAAATTACAGCAATTTTTAAAGTTTTTACAGCGTGAATTCTTCTTTTCAACATTTTTTCATCCAACCAAAATGGCTCTTCTGTGCTGGGTTCAAAGTAAGGGGAAGTCTCTGTCTTGATTTATAGTTTTAGTATGGAATTGTCTTCATCTGCCTGGTAAATCCAAGTCAGTAATAGCAAACAAAGGAGGTGTTCCTCCACTGTCTTCTGAATGTTCTTCCAAAAATTATAAGTTCTGATGAACTGACCTGTTTGTATGAGTTTGTAGATATCATCGTTTCTTGTACTTGATTTGACATTGCAAGCAGTCTCTCTTCTAAGTCATCAGGTTCAAGTTTTGGTGGGGTTTGGTGGGGTTTTATTTTTCTTTGTTTGCCTTAGTGGGCTGAGTTTGCCATCACGAGTACTTCTTGTTATGCAAGACTGGCAGTGATTTTTCTGCCTTTCTTGTCTGAATCTCTTTAGGGATTTTATATAGGAAAACTAGTAATTTGGCTGGTTCCTGGTGGTGCTAGAACACTGTGAAGACGGAGTTTGCCCCTGGCAAGTAATTCTCATGGGAACATTATTCTTTTTCTCTTACAAGAAAGCTTTGAAATATTTCCATTTGAGAAAGCTGTGGACTGAAACGCACTTTCCAAATTTCACTCGTACTTGTTTTGTCTGGAAAAAAACCATGAAATCTCTAAGCTTGCTTCAGATGTGTGTACTCAATTTTGTGACTTGACTTATTTGTTCAGTATAATAACAGACTTAAAAATATGCCAAGGAGAGCACTAGGTAGCAGGCAAGAAGTAAATACATCAGGTAGCCTAAATTTGTACTCCCTGCTTGCAAATAGACTGAAGTATTTCTACACCAGTTTTGCAAAGTGCCCCATATTTCTGTCCTCCATTATTAAGTTCTCTGATAAATAGGAAATTCATTAAAAAAAAAAAAAATCCCCTTCTGGTGCTATTACCCACCATCATAAGTATTAGACAGTTCAGGTTTTTAGTGATGCTGTGTAATGTGTTCAGAAATTCAGTGTCCAAGAGACAGAGGCTTTGGACTGTATCCTTGAAGAGTCTTGAAGAGGGCCTTTGGTGTGTGTTTTTCTGAACTCACTCAGTTTCACACCAGAGAGGAAATTGGGGAGAGAGATTTTGCAGTCCAAGTCCATTTATTGAAATCTGTGGGCTTTACATCACTACCTTGTATAAGTTTCCTTTTGAATCATCACCAGACTTCAACAGAGGCATGCAAATATTTTATTTGAGTCAGAAGACCCCTGTGGCTGCCATTCTTGATTCATAAGATGCATTCCTGGAGTATTGATATTAATACTGCTACACTGTTGGATACTCAGCTCATCTTCAAAATTACTTTATACTCGCTAAGTTTCCTCATTAGTTGTAGCCTAATTCTCTCATGGCTGTATCCCTGCAGGAAGAGCAGATGACAATGTCATAATTACTTTGCAGTATTAGGAAAAATAAGGAAATTATTTTGTGAAGTTTTTCTAAACCTTGCTAATAAAACACAGGTTATATTTGGGGTGTATATTTAGTATAAGCATTCTTCAGAGAGTCCAGGATCCAATTAACTTGATCTTTTTGTGGCATTCTCTGGTTTTAATTTCTCTACCATATTAAGATCTTATCCTCTTTAAGTAAGTTTAACATGCGAATCTTCCTATTTTCAATCTGTTTCTTACAAAAGGTAGAGAGGGACTGCCACCCTGAAGTCAAATCCCGGCGTTCTTTACATAAAAAGAATGAAACAAGACTATAGGAAAATGCCTCAGAAAGTCTTTGCGTTCATAATGAATAAATTGAGCCAGATTGGAGTCTCAATTTCGTCAATCATCTACATATCAGAAAGAATAGCAGCTTCACTTTCAGGCAACTCTTCTGTGGAAGTAACTCTGCTCAGCTCCTTTGCTCAGGCAACACTTGTCTCTGGTTTATATAATTAATAGGTGCATTGCTCATTTTCTATAGGAAGTGCAGGAAGTTACTTTTGCTGGGGAAGCAGGAGAAAATAATTTTGACTGGATTTTTCAAAGAAGCCAAAGAGACTTTGTTGCACGCGAGGTAACAGAAATGTCAGGGATTTGGCATAGGCTCCATTCCATCTTTCTATGTTGAGCAGTCTTGGCTGCACAGGTTTACATTTGAAATGACAGTCACAGAATGGCTGAGACTGAAAGGCACCTCTGGACATCATCCGGACCAAACTCCCCCTGCTCAAGCAGAATCAACTAGGGCCAGTTGCCCAGGATCGTGTCCAGATGGCTTCTGAATATCTCCAAGGATGGAGATTCTGCAGCCTCCTTGGACACCCTGTGTTGATTCTCAGGTACCCTCACAGTAAAAAAAGTGTTTCCTGATGTTCAGAGGGACCTTCCTGTACTTCACTTTGTGCCCAGTGCCCCCTGTTCTGTCACTGGGCACCAGTGAAAAGAGCCTGGCTCTGTCCTCTTTGCACCCTCCCTTCAGGTGTTTATACACATGAGCAATATTCCCTGAGCCCTCTCATCTCCAGCTGACCAGTCAGCTTGAAGTCTTTCTAATGTGAACTGGTGCTTTATTGTAGTTCTGATGTGTTCTTCAGGAAGACCTGAAACATTTAAGGTAAAGCACATGTTTTGCTTTTATTTCATAAGACATGAGTTTTGTACTGATTATATAGGCTAAATTAATATTCTCATTAGGCAAAAACTAACATTTTCAGTGCTGATATGCATCTTGTTAATGTATTGTCTGAACTTAAAGGTGACTGGTCTGGATCAGAGCAAAAACCCAAGTCCTGTAGCTCTGTGTTGTGCCCTGATAGCCAGTGTTTGGAGCAGAGTATCAGGGAAAAGTAGATGTTGAGGCATCCTTTGTTTACATGGAATTTTTCTGTCCCAGGAGTCTGTGGTTCAGGCATCTTCTAAGTAGAGGGCAATAACTTCTCAGCCTGGATGTAAGTGTTGTGCCTCAGTTTCTCACTCATAAGCATGCAGGAACTAAACAGATTAATGATTAACTAATTAACTTACTTGCTGCAAGGGCCATTTTCTGTTTATAGTCTTCATTGCCTGGTGTATACTTTTTCCTGACGTCCGTGATGGCTGTTGATGCTTTGTGGCACTTTGATTCACAAGTCCGAGCAGCATGAGTTGTTCTTGTGTTTCTGGCAAGGCTTCATACTGCCTGCATGAGAGCGCATGGGATAGCAAACTCTGTGAAAATCCTCTGCTCTCTTCCCTGCTCGGTCGTCAGTGGCAAGAGGCATGATGGGGATGTTCTTTCCACAGGGTGGAAATCAGAACAAAAGAAAAAAGAGGAGGAGGAAGGCTGGGCATGCTGACAATTAGCTGAATCTATGTTTGCATTGCTATTTTTACTTCTTTCTGAGAGCTGCTTTTCTCCATGTGAATATTGTTGCATTTCTAGGCATCTGATCACGTCTAGAATTACAGACAGCTTTTCTCCTGTCATTCCTAGTTAGTAGGTGTGACACTATTTTGTGTGTCATTAGGTGTGACGCTATTTTGTGTCCAGGAATGAACACGCAGCAGGCCTGACTGGTTTTGTGGTGGCCGTCTTTGACCAAGTTACATAAACGTTCAGGCAGGAATGTGCTTTCAAAGCAAATCTCCAGAAAAGGGCCCTTCCCTGCTTGCCAAGCAGTGGACTGCTACTTGTTCTTGTCAGGTCTTGTGGAGACTTTGCCATGGCTTGGCAGCAAAATAAATACAGCTGCAGGGTCAATGAAAATCAGTGGAGGCCTATAATGGGTGGTGACCTGGGATGAACTTGACCGAGTGGCTCACAGCGGCAGAGGAGTTAGCTCTGTTCTGTCAGGCTTAGTGCTGGCTTTAGGTAATATTCCTCAGCGGTTTTCCGCTTCTGTGGCAGACCAGGTATTATCAGCCCCCTTACAGGCAGTGTAAGCTGGGTATCACCTGCTCTGCCTAACCCAGCAAAGCCAAGATACGATGCAGCTTCAGTCAGCCTGAATCAAAGTGGTGTTGCCGGTGATACCGCACATGTGGCATCAGTGATTGCGTGAGCAAGGTCTCACTCTTCAGGTGCACTTCTTTACCTCTGCCATTTTCTCATGTGCCTCCTCATTGTGAAAGTACTCGAGTGAATCCAAGCACCAAATAAAGCATTTGGGAAATTAAAATGTAATCACTTTGAATAGTGGGATTCTTGTTGGCCTTTAGGCTTGATAGGAGTCAGTGCAAAGGAAAAAAAGAGGCAAGGGAAAAGCTTTTGGCAGGTGTCACTTCAGGGAGGAAATAAGGGGGTTCTTTGTTTCTTATATCTGTGTTTTATCCACGTACAGTGACATGAAGATCATTTGCAGTAATGTGATTTTTCTCGTCTTAATTAGAGATGTCTCCAGACTGCCCCACCACATCAGTGCTGTATTTCACTTGGATAATTTCCCTTCCAGTATCTGGTCTGTCTCTACATTCATTTAAATCAAATATTTCATTTGAATTTTGCAGCTCATGATGGTCTCTCTCAGCTTAAATGCCACAGACATTAGTGTGGAGGTTAAAATATTTACTTAAGTATCGACAAAATTCCCTTACCTGCCATCATTTTCCAGTTTGGGGGAGGGGAAAACCCCTCTAGGTTTGTCATCTCTGCATTGTGCAGAGTTGTTAAAAAGGGTGCCGATGAGTAGATGCATGGTAATGATGAAAAGGAGTGCATTTGGAATTCAACATAGATGGCAGAAAATGCAGGATGTCAGAGAAGCCATATATTAAAGGGAATTTGAATTGGAAACTGAATCCCAACCTGCCACTGGGGGCATTTTGATCATTTTGATTTATTAAACTTTTATAACAGCATTCAGATGAAGCTGAATTAAAACGCTTAGTCTTGGGTGGTTTATGGTACACAAGTCATCATGCTAGTGAAGTCTCGCCATGATCAATGTAGAGTTAATTTGAGTTGCTTTTTTAATGCAGGTGCACCTGTGTGCTTTAGTATGTATTTAAAAATCTAACAGTGTTCTACTACTGAATCACTTAACAAAAATACAAAATGAAGCCACACTGACATTTATTTTCAGCTGCATTTGAGTGAATCTTGCTATTAAATTGTAGTTGAACTGCGGGAAAACAAACTGCGTATATATTCCTATACCAGTTTTATATATTGATAAATATACATGCATTATTAAATAGCTAGCTGTGAAAATACAACTATTTCCTTGAAAATGGGTCATACTGCTAAAGACACAGATGCTTGCATTGTACTGGTCTGACCATCTCCCAGCCTCAGCAGCTGTACATAGTCTCAGTGTACACCGTCCCTGCAATAAAAAGAAATCAATTACTATTAGAGTGGCACGGCAGGTTAAAGGCATTACGGGTTCACACTCAGTTTTGCAGCAAGGAGATGATATTTCGCTGCAAATGGGGAATGATGCAAAAGATGGATGAGACAGAGTTCAAGGAGCAGTACTGTGAGGGTCTGGCACTATCATTCCAAGCTGTCTCAGAGACATGATGGATGATTCACTGGCAAGAAGCAATAATACCTGATGATGAGAGATTTCTCTCCAGATCTTGAGCCCACTGTGTGCTGTCTACCTGTTAGTGTTCTAGTGGCATAATGATTCCTGATGTGTTATGAAGAATTAAACTACTGTACTTAAGCAACTAAATTGGTATGTTGAATTTAGTAACCTAGATTTTTGCCAGATTCTATGAAAGCAAGTAGCATATCAAATGCTCCTGCACATGTAAACTTAATTACCTCTTATTTATGCATGGTACCTGTTGACAGGATCTTGTAAGCTATGCTACTATGATAGGTAATTTGTTACCTCCAGAAATCACTTTCTATGTGCCCTCTGATCATTATCATGAAACATGATAAATGATCTAGCCCATGAGGTATAAATGAAAATGAAGTGCATACTTTGATTCTATGTCTAAATTGTCGCTGGAAAAGTTGTTGCAATTATAATGGAATTTATCTCATAAAAATATGCTTTGCAATGTACCTATGACGTTTAATCATCTTGATTGGGGAGTTACTTGAAGATAGTTTTAAAGAGATTACAAAAAGTTCACTCAGAGTAATTTGGATAGCCCATGTTTTTCTTTCCTAAATATTTTTAAATATTTGTCTGTTTAATAATTCATATTGCAGGATTTTTCTGCAGTGTTAACTGCTGGAATATTTGCAGAATTATGTAGAAAGGGGTGAGAAACATATCTGCCTTTCCTGAAGAAGAGGGAAGCTTAGCTACATGCAGAAAGATAGATTTCTTCCCGCTGAGATGCAGTGTTGAATTCGGATGTGCTGGCTTACTAGAGAGCTTGTCATTGAGATTGATATGAAACTGCTAACAGGCATGTCTTGGAGAACATTTAAGGAGTGTTACAAGGAAAATGAATGTGTTTCTGTCCCCTGTTCCCCAGGTATATTCACAGTGCTAATGGCAGAGTCTGTGTCCCACCTCCTTCATGAGGAAGGATGGCAGTGTTGCACTAGGACTGATGTTTGAATTTTCGTCTCTTCCCTAAATTTTTCGTGATTTTAATTTTATTTCTTTTTAAACTTCTTTGTTTCCAGGATCTCATCTATAACATTTCATGTGGTTACTCTGTGTCCATTTTCTTAGCCTTTTAGCATATCTTGTACTGCCAACATTTTGAGTGTACCATCCCCGTTGATGTCTGTATGTGGTATCAAGTGCAATTTTTCACTTTCCTGAATTCTTTACTAGTAAACCAAAGAGAAAATTTCTGTAGATGAGTTTGGGGACTAAACAGAGAAAAAATGCAGTGAACAGTGTTAGGAAAAAGTGAGAGCACCTTCTTAGGAATCAAAAATTGCTTAGGAATTTACTTATATTAGAAACCTTACAGACCAATAAGAATGGTCAGTAGGGATGGTAGGGAAAAGTCTCTCAACAGTCAAATTTACAAGAGTTACCTTTTTCCTTCAAGAAAGGAGGATGAAAGTACAAAATAACAGAATGATAGAATTGTCAAGGTTGGAAGACACCTTTAAGATTATCAAGTCCAACCGTCAACCCGGCACTACTACTGTAACCCCTAAACCACCAAACCATCACCCAGTGCAAGATCCAGACACCTCTTAAACACTTCCAGGGGCGGTGACACCACCTCCTTCGCAGGCAACCTATTCTAATGCCTGACCACCTGAACAGTGAAAAAAATTTTTTTAATATCTAATCTGAATCTCTTCAGGCCATTCCCTTTGGTCCTCTCACTGCAGGCACGGCAGGAGAGATCAGTGCCCACCTCACCACATTCCTTTCAGGGAGTTGTAGAGAGTGGTAAGGTCTCCCGTGAGCTTCCTCTTCTCCAGACTAAAAAAAACCCAGCTCCCTCAGCTGATCCTTGTAAGACATGTTTTCTTGACCTTTCATGAACGTGGTTGCCCTTCTCTGAACACACTCCTTAATCAGTGTGATCTGAAAGGTGTAGATACTGCACGGTGCTAGTTCAAGGCTTTTAATGCAGGGAGAACTTTTGATAAGTTCCAGTTTTATTAAGAATGATAGTCCTAACTTTGTGTGAATTACTTAATTTGAATAAATAAATGCCAGCAAAAATACTTTGCTCAATTTAGAGTCTTTGTCTAGATATTTCCGTAAATGAATGGATTATAAGGTAAATGAATTTGAACTTTATTTGAATGTACCAAGCATCTTATAGTTTGTGGAACCTAGATGAATCTTTTATTCAATTTTTTTGGTATTTGTATTAGCTCTTTGCTCCTTGTACCTGTCTTGTAGTAGATCCTGTAAGCTGTATGGAACTGTACCTGTTTGTGGACACAAGGAAGAACACTATCAAGTGTCAATGCCATAGGTATTTTAGTAAAGCCATCTTACATTAGTAAACTGGCTTACTCATTTCCTGAGAAAATCAAGAGTATATTATATTGATTTCCTGATCTATTTCACCATCCAATAAAGATTAAGTCTAAAAATATTTTTTTTCTTTTTTTACCTGAAGTTGCAGTTCTGAGTTTATGTGACAATCTCAGCTTTATTCTTATGTTGACATCCTCATGGTAACGTAAGTTGTATTTTTAAACAACTGGAGATATAAAGGCTACTGATTTTGAAGGGAGATGGGGTAAACTAGATGATTTCTATGGCTTAAAAATTGAGATTGAAGTCTCATGACTTTTAATGCTTGCTTTCAACTTTATTCTGACTTTGAATGATGTTGACAGCAGTTGTCTTGACTAATGATTTATTCTTCAACTTTCCACTTTTCTTGGACTAGATGACTTGCATAGCCTAGAAAAAACAAGCTACACTTAGTGTGATCAAGTTTGTGATCTATGGGCTGCATCACCAGCCATGGGAATATTTCCCCCTTCTTTTTATTGGAGATAGAAAGGAGCAGCTGTTTGGCAGTGTATGAACCACAGCTTCCTGTTGGCAGCTGGATACTTTCAGGATAGGGTTGCAGGGTGATTTGTTGTTTTGTTTTGTTTTTTTAATGTGTGATGTTGAGGCACAGTTCCTTCTTTGAATGTGTGCAGCATGGCACTTGGCCATCTTAGTGCACTGAAGAGATCTGCAAGTTCTTACAAGTATGGCATGCTGCAATCCTCACTTTTGCCAATGCCTTCTCTGTTTTGTTTTTTTTTTTTTTTTCCTATTTTGCACCTCTGGACTTTCTGCAATGTGATTTAAGTCTGCCATCTTTTGTGCCCTACCTGTTGGTTGCTACTTCTATTAGTGGAACAGAGAAAATGCTGTCAGGTTGAATGTACCAATAAATGACAATGATGTAATTGAAAGGTGATAAAAAAGTCTGTTTTATTAAAAAGAATAGCTCATTTTCCAAAAGGTTTTGTAAAGGTAATATAATTGGACACTTCAAGAAAAAGATTGGACTGTGTCTATTTTCTGGCTGGCTACAGACATGTTTAAGATGTGTTTTGAGTTTAGGCTTACAGACTTCTTTCCTGAGATTTGTCTTTGTTTCATGTGGGAAACTGCCTCCACCTTTTAATTTTTACTTTTTGTTGCTTAAGTTCTTTACCTTTAGCCACCTGCTAATGCCATTTCAGGAATCTGTTTGACCTTCCTCTTGCATTTTTCCTTCAACACGGCTGCCTAAAGAAACATTTAATGAGTTTTATTTTTCCTGGGAACACCTCCAATACCTCCTTGACCTCTAATTAGGTATATGGACTATGCAGCACAAAGAGTTGTGCCCTAGTGACACTTCTTTTCCCTCCAAATTACTGTCATTATCAGTGACATTTTCACAATTAGAAACAAAATTATCCTTGTTTTTTTTTTTACTTTCGATTGTTCCAGGAACAGCTTTAGTCTCTTCTTTGAATAATATTATAAGAGGTCAAAGAACTGATAGAGCGAACACAGCCTGGCTTTTTGTTCAGGCCAAACCAAGTGATGGTTACAAGAAGTTCACCAAGCAACTTTCTGTTGCAGACAGATAAGAGTGGCTTAATTAATGTTTTGTTTTGTCCAGATTTTGCTGCCCTTTACATAAAACCAAAATAAACCCTAAAGTAGGAATTTAGTGATATGTCAATACTTCCAGGCTGGAACAAAGAATTTTTAAGATGTGTCATGGAAGGAAGACAATGTTCTTGCTCTGAAGTGGAATGTTTTGTACAGGTGCTATTGCTTACGTTATAAAAAATGGAGGGGACAGGCAGGGGAATGTGTGTGCCAAACAGTACGTGCAAACAGTCACCTTATTAAGGAGACTATCCCCTAAGACATTTACATCGTTAGGACTTCTGATAATTAAGATAAACTATACTTCAGTATGAAGACAGCCTTCTGGCCAACTGACTAAGCAGATGCCAAGTGGAAGCAAACGAAGCTAAGTAGAGCTCTCAGGCAATTAACAGAAATTAATGGACCAGGTACCTACAGTCTGTTTCCTGTGGGTGTCAGTTCAGTGTCCTTGCCCTTCCTGCACTTCCAGCTCAGATGACTTTCAGGGGTTTAGCACCTGAGGTTTCCTTATTGAAATTTGCTGGGATTTATCACCTGCTTAGCAAAGCTCACAGGATTCCTGTTGGGGATTAGAAATTTCACAGGATTCTGGAAGTTTAATTGATTGAGTGGGAATAATTGAAGCAATTCTTTGATGACAAGAAACCTGTTTTGACTCATAGCATAGTGTTACAGAGGAAGCCTTCCAGAGGGACATGCACTGAGTAAAGAGTTGAAACCTGTCACTCACCCTTTGGTCTGGTTTCAACCTCATTTCTGTAAAAGGCATCTCCATATTGCCATAATTTATGAAGCTTCCTAATCTGTGAAGGAATTTCTTGCATGCTCTGTTTTTTGACTGATTCTGTGCCTCATGAACAGATTCATACACCAATTATTTATTTGTTTATTTATTTGTTGGACCCTTCCTTAAAGATATATATATAGGCATGGGCAATGTCTGTGCATCAGTATCTGATATTACAGCAGAGGCAACAAAAGGCATGGTCCTACCTCTCTTTTCTCTCCCACTCCCCATGACTTGCTATTTCTTCTTCTTCTACATCAGAAGCATGCTTGTCCCTCTCTCCAGTGAGCTGACTGGGGAGCTAGACTTAAAAAACTCCTGACACAGTAGAAAGAAGTGGGTGTTTTTGTGTCAGACTAGTTTACTAGTAGTAGAACCACTGGTCTGGAAAAGATGGAAAGACCGGAAAAGAGGTGGTAGTTCACTCCCCACAATGATGTGGTCATTTTGGGTTGGCTTAGATATGTTAAACTGCATCCTCAGACTGCTTTGCAGGTGGATTACACTGAGCTGCAAAAATCTTGGTGCCCACAGGGAATTGTGGTGTGGGAATGGTTCCTGAGATAAACACTGTTGTCTTGGGGGTTTTCTTTGGTAGCAGCTTCCTTGTATGAACATGCCCTTAGAGGAGTTGATACAACAGAAAGGGGCTGACAGGAGATACAAGTATGTTCCCTCAAGCCCGTATTATCTTGTCATTGCTGAGGAGATAACCAGATACCAGAATGATAGGCCTTAATGTAATAGGCCTGAATAGAAAAACCATAGTAAACCTCATCTTTGGGTTGTTACAGAAAAGAACAGCTGGACTTGTTATGGGAGAGGAAGAAAAGAAAAGGTAAATAAAAAGGAAAAGAAAGATAAGTAAAATATTTCTCTTGAACAGGACATTCAGTTTAATTTCAGAATGCTAATCAGGCCATTTAAATACATAAATACAATAAAATTTGGAGTGGCTTTTCAACAATATACTAATGAAGTGAGCGATTATGATTTGTATAGGTGTAATTAAAGCATGGAAAAGCAAACATATCTGTGTAGTTGTTTTATCAGTCGTATTCAATGAATAATAAGATAGCTATGCACACGTCACTGTGCTGCTCTGAAACGTATTTGAAATTTTCAAAGGAAAAAAGTTGGGGAAAAAATGCATTCTAGTTGAAGGATTTGTTGAATCTAAATTAAAAATATTCTTCCACTGAAGAAAAAGTGACTGATTACAATATTAGAAGTAATTCAAATTTCTCAAAAGGACATTTAAAAGGAGGGAGGGCACTGTAAGGTTTTCATAGTTCATAGAAGAGAGAACGCAATACAAAGGCAAAAACAGTATGCTGAACAGCAAAGGATTATGAACATGGGTGAGAAAAATGCCACGAAGGCTCATAGGTGGAATAACAGGTGTTTTGTGGCTTTTTTATAATTGACTAATATATGATGTAAATGGGGCATGAACAGAAATGCTTCATTAAATAACTTGAGAAAAATTAGGCAACATATCAAAGGAAAAAGTCTTGGTCTCTTTAGTGCTTTCACAGGGTTCTTTGAGCTTCAGCAGTGTTACTGGCCTGCTTCTGTTACCCATTTTTTGTGTTGTAGAGAAAGAAATGATAAATAACTCAGGCCAAGAAAAGTATAAACACCACAGAGTTGGAATACTCACCTGCGCGGGAACTATTTAAACTACCTGTGAAACAGTGGCGGACAGTGGGGCAAAACAGTTTGCTTTGGTAGGAGAGGCTGTGTAGACAAGTGGTAGTTTTATCTTCTTTTAAGGTATTTTAACAGTTATAAGCCCCAGTATTGCTCATGGATGGGCCTGCAGGGAGAAGAATCTAGGGAGATCAAGCAAGCTATTTAACTTGCTAACTTTGTTAACCTTGGCTGTTCATTTTCCCCACACGTTGAGGCAATGATGGGATAGGAAAAAAACTTCCTAAGATGTACGTGGAATGACTTAATGAAGGTACAACATAATTATGGTCTTCTTACTACCTCTATATTATGTTAACCATTTGGGGATGTAAATCAACAGAAAATTAATCTCTTTTCAGTTGGTTAGCTTATATTGCTTTGGCTCTGCAAAGTAGCTTTTGTTTTAAAGTCTAGAGCTCTCCATTCAGGCATCAGAACAAAAAAAAGACTTTGATAATTTATAATTAAATGTGAAGGAAATGTAACCATACAATCATGCACTGCCCACACTCTGAAAGAAGAGGATAGTTGGATCATTAGTAGATGTATGGAGAGGGCACTTACCTATAATGGATTACATGCATTGAAGCCTATGGGTTATTTCCAATATTGTCCAATATTCAATGAGTAGCTTGACAGCTAGCAGCAGTCCGGTAGCTTTTTTTGTTTCTAGAGAGCATGATTGTGACTTCAGAAAACATTGCTACTGGGCCAAAATCTTCTTAGTTCAGGCTTAGGGAAAGATGCAAGAATGAGAGAGGCGCACAGTGATCCACTCCCTTCATATATCATTGAGCATCTAGCAATCTATAGGATAAGACTCTACCAAGCCAGAGACTATATCAATGTATTGTGTGTAATATCAATGACAAACCTTCTACAAATTTGTCAAGTAATTTCTGATCTTGTGTTTTTGCCCAGTTGGGAGCAATAAGTTCCCACAGTTAGCTCAAGTTACTCACAGAAGAAAGTACTTCCCTCTGAAGTTGCTGTCTATTTTCACTCAAGAAATAGCAAGTCTTTCCATATTAGTCAGTTTCATGCCACTTGTCATTTCATAAACATCTAGCATGTATTCCTTCAATCATCATTCTTTCCTGTCGAGTGTTGCAGATTGATTAAATGTCTCCACATAGGAAGCTGTCCTACGTCTTCAATAACTTCTGTTTAGCCTTTTATATGTCTTGTCTTCTAGCTCATCTGGCAGGAGGTAGGAAGACCAGATCTATATAATTTATTTTAGATGAGAGAACATTATGAGTTTACACAGTAGCACAAGATATTATGCTTTCTTTGTGTTTGGTTCCTAATAATCACTGATATCTTATCTTTTTTTCTGAATTGAAATGACATGGTCTTGAAATTCCCAACAGAAATTTTATTCCTGTCTGATTATACTGATTTAGAATCCATAAGGGATTCATAAAGCTCACTGCACTGCTTTGTATTCATCAGCTTTGACTTTATTTTCCATTTTATTTCTTAATTCTTCAGTATCTTAAGGAAAACAAGAAAAGCTGGATGTGACTATTCACAAAATACCTGCAGCTATGTACCACAGAAGATAAGGCTACTGCTGCTTTAATTGGACCCATGACTAAAATCTATGTTTTCTTACTGACATTGTAGGTAGACGTATGACTTAGTGAATGTGTCGAGGAAAATGGTTCAGCCTCAAAAGGAGGGTTGTAGAGACTCCTCTGGGAATCTCTGAACCTGTGGGGTAAGGTGCTATCCTTGGAAATGGAAAGTCTCCGCACAAATTCTGACTCCAGTCAGACAAGAGGAATGGATGTGGAATGTCCTTATGCTGAGAGATTGAATAAGTGACTTATCTATAATCCTGAACTATGTTCTGAATGCCCCTTTTTATTATCTGGTGCCTCACCTGCAACTAGGCTGAAAAATCAAAACGACCTTTTGGAAATGCTAATGTAAATGTTTTTCTTGCAGTTATTCTCTGAATTTGGATGACTTTTTTATCTTAACCCTCTCATCTTTTACTGTTTTGCTACACACATACACACCCACCCTTTCTTCCCCATTAAGAAATGCAACCCCAACTTCAGCCTCTCTAGCCCATTGCATTTCAAAGGAGAAAGTTGGGGTTTTTTGGTGTGTATGGAGTTATTCTGTTTTCAATTTCTAAGTCACTGCACTTAGGAAGGTATAAAACATATGTGCATGAGACTGGTTTGTGGTACCTCTATATTCTTAACTGTAACCAAAGTTAACTATAAAACAGGTTTCCTGTACTTGTGTGGCCCTGAGAAAGGGATTATTTGAAGACTGGAAAAATGCCAGAATCGGCTTCATGCTCAGATTGCCTAGCCCCTGAGTTTTCACTGGCTGAATGTGGGTACTAAGGAGAAGGATTTGCGTCCTGACAATATGCCTCAGAAGCTGGGAAAAGAGGCTATGCCAAGTGGGGAGAACTTAGAGATACAAATCTTGCTGATCGCTGACTTGTCTGTTCAGTGACCAAGAACTTCTTAAAGTAAAACTCTAGTGAATTTTGGAAAGAAAAAAACTATGTTAAATGAAAAGAGGAAGGTTTAGGGGATTTTTTTAAAAATTTGTTTAGGGGATTTTCAAAATGCTGTGTTGTGGCTTCTTATGCTTGGAAGAAAGTTATGTGCACCTATTCTGAATGTTTCTGTGAGTCCAGCTTGACTTTCCCATTGCAGGTTGGGGAGGAAGGTGAATAACAGGTGAAGGCTTTCTTGAGAGCAGAAAAGATTATGTGTATTGGGAGGTAGAAGCCTAAATAGAGTTGTGGGGCAGCTTCACCAGCCCTCTGACTGTGTTGACAAAACCGCTTTTTTTATGCCCCAAACTCACATTTATCGGAAGGATAGCAAGTCCCGTGAGAGAAGTTTCCTGGTGCTTGCAGTCATTTAGAAGGAAACAAACCAGCCAAATTCTTCAAAGAACACTCACACATTAAAAGTTTGAGGCAGAACTTTGGAATTCGGCAGGAAGAGTCATGACTTTCCTTGTCTTCATGAAAAACAGTACTTAAAATTTCTGAAAAAGTACTCCTAGCTTTGTGTGCTGGGGCCAACAGAGCTTGCTGGTAAAATTGCACAAGTTTTTTTCCCCACGATGGCATGTTTCTGTTGCCAGCACTTATGTAAAATGTAAGGGTACCTTTAAAGTATTGTTACTGTCTGTTTAACTGGTAATATGGTGACAACTGATTTATTTTTGTCTCTGAGTCTTTTGTAATGTGCTCTTAGGTGCTTGGTTCAACACGCAGAACCAACAAAAACCCAGTCTTCGACAAAATGCCCGTTACGCACAGGCTATCTAAATTTTGGGGCATAAATAAACAACATAGTTTGCTTGTTCAATCTTTGAAGGTAGCAATTACCACAATAGTGCATATTATTATAAACTATATCTTTACCAGTGGATCTTGTATTTGAAGAGGAAAGCCGTACTGTACAATTTCTACCCTAATAATTTCTTCTCTTATTATTTCTGTAGAGTTGTTGTTTTTGTTTGCCTTTTATATGTGAATACACGAGGCTGGTTACAGAACTTTCAGTGTGCCAGCCCAGGTTCAGTAGATGTTGATTAGTACCTTATTCAAAAATTAAAATGTGCAGTAGTAGGATAATGTATTCTTAAGTTTGCTCATCAAAAAATTAATAAGATAACTTAGAATGGTTAAAATAAGATTTTTTTTTTTTTTACTATTATAAAAGCGTAATTTATTTCAGATATTAAAGCTGTGATGAGGTCGGAATTGGCTCAGTTGCCTGAATTAGGGCTGTGTATAAGAATTTCATTTATCTTGCCCATTTGATATCCCTGTCTTCAGTTTAACCATTCAATACCAAAACTACAGAATTTAAATAGAGAGAGATTAACAGAATTCAGGAGCACAACAGGCAGCAATCAAAAAACAAGGATCCAACTCAATCAGGATTCTTAGGCAGTGACTGGAGAAGGACTTCTCGAGAGGGGGAAGAGCTTAATAAACATCCATGACATTTCCCCTGATACAGTCTCGATATCAGATTCCTTCCAGCAGTGGTGGTGAGCCTGGTGGTTGTCTGATTAGTCGGTGGCCCACCATCATATGGTCCATTTATTCTGAGGGAACATGTTTACAAATTTGAGTGCAAGAGCTTCTGCCCCTCTGGTGGGTGGCACTGTGGATTAGTCGTGCTGTAGATCTAGAGACATTTTACTGATTGTCCAGTTGGACTATGATTGGATGGGTCTATTTCTTGTGAGACCAGAAAGACAACTGGTGACTTCCTAGTCAGATTTCTCCCAGTGTAAGCAGTCACATTAACCATGTAAATATTACGACATAACAATAAATGTTTGTGTCACTTGAAATCAGATGCAAAATTTATGCTCTTTTACTGCACTCGGGGAGCTTCTATTCCAGAGTCATATTGATACTTTGAACCCTTTCTGCAACAAAACAAAGATAACGTGTTTTTATCAACTCTTATAAAATAACATTATTAGCATGCAGAACTGCTGGGGTTTTCTGTTCTGATTTGTTTTTCTAGAAAGTTCTTTCAGGCTTTTCATCACACTCAGAAACCATTTGGCAGAGGGGTGGATGGCAGCTGCTTTGTTGCTCTCATTTCATAGGTATTTCTTAACACCTGTCCAGATGCTGTGGCAAGGATAGTGGTTCCTTTTGGCCACCTCTATCCCCCCACCCCTTTCTGAGGGTGGCTTTCATGGTAAAAGCAGATGTAGTAGCCAGCACCTTCTTAAAAGGCAATCTCAATCTTTGCCTTCCCTTTTCCCCTCTCTCAAGAACCTGACCTTGTGCTTCTGTTTGTGTACTGACACTGGCTCTTGTCTGAAACCACTGTGAGTTTCTGCCGGGGCTCAGGAAAGCAGGGAACTTCCATGTACACCTCTGCAAGATCAGTTTTAAACCTAAACCGCCATGAATATAGATGAGCGACACTGCAAGCAACGTTGATGGTGGGAAGTGGAGGAGTAGGGTTGCCCTCTGAGGTGCGTGCTAGATGATGTGTATTTCACATCTGTGATGTAAAACTGTGGTGTAAAAACCATTTTGGCTTCTGTTGGTTCATTGCATAGATTGAGGGAAGTGTCTCAGTGCCTCCTAAAATTAGTCCCCTTCTCTGTCATTCCAGTGGGCTGCCTTCTGGCATTTTTGGCAAGGAATATTTGGACATGCTGTAATAAGAAATGTGAAGACATTGCTGGTGGGAACATCTATATGTGTCTTAGAAAAGATTATGAATAGAAATAGAGGGATTTGAGCAAGAAAACAGCCCCTCAAAAATAAGTTTGCTCAAAAGTGGTGATGGATTCTGTCATTTCCCCCCATAGATTTGCATAGGCTGAGCACACACGAAATCTCTCTAGATATTCATTGATGTGTAACCCTTATATTACCTTGTATCAATTTTTCCTTTGATGGTAGTATTAAAGTGCTGACAGAAAGCTTTTAACATCAATGAAATGGGATACCTGAGGAAGAACTTTGCAGAATGCCTTGCAAGTCTAAAGGGGAAGGTTTTCTGTTCATCTCTGCCCCCTGTGCATTTGTAAGGTCTTGCCTCAATAACAAGTGTGTGACCTGCTTGCCTTCCTTCCTTCCTCCACCTCTGTGCGTCCATGATTTAACACATGGCTTGGGTTAACAGTTACAGTAAAATCAGTCTCACCTCTAACATGGTTAAATTTCTGTAATTGTTATTAAATGCAGCTGTAAATGCTTGGAAGTCAAAGCCATGCCAGCTATTCCTGTCATCTGCAGGTACTTTAGAGTTCAGTACCCTTCTGGTAGAAGGACGTGTACAGCTCACTGCATTTATAGAGCATGATACAGTTTTGAATTGTGCCTCACAATGATACGGTCCCAACAGCAACATGACACATTTTTCTCTGTCATTCAAAAGGCATGCAGGAGAGCTGGTGATAAAAATTTGTGTTAGTGTTGGCAGGTTATAATGTGACTTCCAAAATAAGGCATACAGGAGAATTCCAGGGCAGGCAGGAGTGCTATCTGGGTGAATTTTTTTAGCTTTCAAGTTTTATAGTTAGGTAGAACTCGTGAGTGTAAATCTCTGCTAGTTCTTTTTTTTTTTTTTTCTTTCCCCTCTTTTTATTTATTCATTTATTTATTTATTTTTGTTTCACTGAATTCTATTGAAATGCTCTGGTTTTGTTGCAGGTGGTTGAATTCTTTGCGTTTGATTGTAAATATGTCACTGTAACTTCTGTCCATCAGAAAGTTTCTATATTTGAATTGTTTAGTCAGTAAACTGTGTGAGTGACTACTGTCTACATGACTACTCAGCATCAACAGATATAAGAATAATGGAAAAATCTTCACAATCTCATTGTACTGGACCAGTTCAGACTTAAAATGAACTAAAAATAAAAATAATTGAAGTACTTAGAAAATAAATATATTCCCATCACACATTGCATGTAAAACACATGCATTACATAAGCATGTAAAAGAAAATTCTGGAGTCTCTGAAGCAATATTTTGTTCTTTTTGATGCATTCTTTCTGTAATCTCTAGTTTTATTCCTTCTCATCATTGACAGCATGTGGCTGTGCATGCAGAACGCAGTATCGTCAAATTGCAAAGCCTTGTAGAGTTGAGAGTAATTCTTTCTTGGAAAGTACCAATTTTGAAGAAGGCATTCAATTTTCTTCTCAACCTGCTGGTTCCTGACAATGAAGCAGATAAAATATTTCTTTCCAACAGTAATCTCAACATTGACATCTCAAGGGCATTACTGATACATGTGGATAATGAAGTCATTGTGATCAAGTCTTTGCTGGAGACATTTCAATAGCTGACTCATTTATGCTGACTGATTTTTTTTTTTTTTTAAATTTAAAATTTGAATGACTTCTCATTACAGACACCTCTTTTTCTTACATTTATTCATTTTTCCTCTAGGACTGTGCTGCATAAATGCCTTTAACACAATGCAATCTTTTTGACAAAATGTGTCATAATCTTCTAATTGATTCCCATAGTAACATAGCCTACTATCGTTCAAAAAATAGGCATGTGTACTGATCATAAATTGTGTAGAGAGATGACATATTCCAATTTTTATTGAGACTTTTCTTTTTTTTACATGTAAGCTGGGCATGTTCTTAACCTTGTTTACAGTTTCTGCTGACAATGCTAAAGCTGCACACTGTTCCTTTATTTTAAAGGAAGATAATAAAATGAATGTAGTGGTGTTTCAAATCAAGGTGAATAAAATGCCACGGTGATGCATAGGACATAACATCACTATGCAGAAGTTAGCAGTTTTCACTGTTGAAATAATTCCTATTTCAGCATTTTAGGTGGTCAGTAACTGCCACGTCACCTAAATTAAACACATTTTAGCTGCATGAGCTTGCAGACTTTGTTGTACCTATGACACAAACTTTATATATTAGGTGCTCAAAGCTAAAACAGTAGCTTGAAGTGAGCTTGTGACATACTATTCCTGTTTGCAGACCCCAAATTAGAGACATTATGGTGAAATATGTCAATACCCTACCTAAGCCAGTATCGTCATCTCACTGTTCAATTTGCCATTTCTGTTTGTTGCTGTTTTCACTCCAGTGACTGATTCTCTAGGTAGTTACCTGAATTTCACTGTTATAGGTATTTATTTTTAATGTTTATTTAAAATTGATTCTTTCAATTTTTCCATTTCGAGTAATAAAAGACAATGAAAATGGTCTTGCAAACTCTCTGTAGAGACCTGGATAAATCACTTGATACCACCTGGTCACTAAACCATTACTTACAATGAGTTCTTTTGTTCCAGACAACTAACTCTCTTAATTAAAATGTAACATTTTGTAAGTATTGTGTCTCAACCTCTGGACTAGCAGCTAGTGCCAGATACTGTGCAGTTGTGATAAATTCTATCTTATAGAAATAATTTTCTGAAGTCACAGAAATAAAGTCTGAGTAAGTGGAATTAAAAAGAAAAAATGGGTTTGAGAAAAACCTTTGTAGCAGAATGGTAGATCATGAGCTGTTCAAGTTTCTCCATGCAGCCACCATCACTTATGGTCACAGGACAGCAGCTGAGATAAGTCAGAATTAGTTTTTGATTGTGTTGGAGTTTTGTTTGGTTTTGGTTTTGGGTTTTTTTGGGTGTTGTTTTGTTTTGGATTTTTTTTTTAAATAAAGTCAGGCTTGTAGCTATATGGAACACTTAACTTTAAAAGCCTACTGATTTCTACATGAAGAAGTCATTCTATTGCATGATATATCAAAGTTAGTTATTTTTATGAAAAAGTCTTTGCTGCCTTCTCGTCAGTACAGTGCCTTATCCAAGCTACCTGTAGAAGACAAAGATGGAATCAATAGAAACTTTCTTATCAGAAAAAAAATTAACAATGTACAATTGTTAACAATGTAGAAAAATAAAGCACCTGTTAAAATGAGTTAAACTTGATAAGCAGAGGGGCACTTTTGTCCACTGGGAGAAACAAAAAAGATGAAACAAACAAATTTATTAAGAAAGTGGTAAATGGGTTTATGAACAAATAGAAAAGCCAAGCGATGGCTTGGGGAATTATTAATTAAATGGCCAAGGCTTGTGAGCACTCCAAAGGACGTGCAGCTGGTTGGGTTTTTATTGTGTTAATTTCTCAGCAGCATTTGGTCTTGCAGTAGTGGACGTGATTGTAAAACTTCTCTGAGGGCAGTTATTTTGAGCGTTGCAGCTGGTTTAAGCAAGTGTGCCTTCCTGCAGCCTCTGCAATGTGCCCTGCCCTACAGTTAAGCTCATCCTCCTTTATTGTGACATTTTTCAGATGCATTGTGTCTTTTGGTCAGGAGTAATCTGTGTAGCTGATGTATAGTATGTCTGGCTGAGAATAAGCTTGCACTTGCTCTTCTTCTTTGTCACAAGAATAAGGTGGGCAGCTTAGGTGAGAAAAGCAAGTACCACTATGTGGTGTGCAAACAAGAATCCCATGAGCTAAATCCCTAATGGCAGCATTTCTCACTTAAGACTGGGTGTGTGTCTGCACCTATGAATTGGGTAGTTAATATTGTCCTGATGTCATTTTATTTATTGGACTTCCCACGTGAAGTCTGATTAGTGGTTGGAAGATCTTGGAGCAACGTAGACCTAGAGGTGTGTTTTTAATAATGCTGAAAAGGAAAATACGCCATGTTCTTGTAGGTTTTTTGGTTTGGGGGTTTTTTTTCAGTCTTTTTGCATTTCCTTATTTTCAAAAGCCAAGGAGAGTGCTCAGTTCCCATTACTGAACTGTCCTCAATGTGTTGCACAATCTTTTTGATGCATAGGCTTTTGGGTTTTTTATTCGTCTTCCGTGTGTTATTCAGAAAAACCACTAAAGACCAAACTACTCACTAGAGATGGAGCATATAGGGTGACAGACTCAGCTGTGAGTGTAGTCTGTCATGCACAGAAAGAGAAAACTTGAGACCTTGCTGGAAATTTAAAAATAAACTGCAGAGGCTTCCTGTGACTTCAAGGTTCATGATACCTCTGCTGTTCATCAGGTCTGTGCTTTTAGCTTGGCATCCCCCAGTCCTCTGCATTAACTTGCTTTTTAACTGAATAGAAGAATTTCTCATCAGGCAAGTACTGTTTTCTGTAATACTTCCCCCTTAGTTGGCAAAGTACCCTGTTTGTGTTAATACACCTTGTATTGGGGCTGAGGTGTGGCAGGTCTTGTCAGAGTAGAAGACAGACAGGTGTCCTTGCAGACAGGCCAAGTCCAAAATAAACTTATTTGTCTTAAATTCTATTTTTTTTTTCCTCTCAGAGCAGTACTTCCTAACAATTTTGGAGAGTTGAATGAAATATTTCTAGTCCGTATTAAAGTTATGCCACATGCAGACTGATTTTTGCAAAAATAAAAAAAACCCCAGTGTTTGGGCTTAAAGACTCCATGGTTTGTTTTTATTTTCAAACTGTTCATAATTCATCTTGTCACCACCTTCACCACCACTTAATTTCTTTCATTTATACTTCTTTGGAGCTGTGGATATTCCCCCAACTTATAATTAAGAAAATGCGGAATTTCCTACTGTTACTGTTCTTCAGTTACTATACTCATTGTTACATTTGTAGCTTATTACTCTATTTGAATTTAAGTTTTTAGTCACTGCTTGTTAATTCTTTTTTTCCTCGAGATTAACCAGCTTTTAAGACAAAGAATTTTGTTTCCTTGCTAGTACTTGACTACCATAACTTTTTCTTCTAAATGTTATTCATGTTCTCCAAATTTTAAACAAATATTTCTACTTCTTCTGGTTTTCAATACTTTTTAAAACATATGAATCTCTAGAGCAGTATGTAATCTTCCAGTACACGAAGAGTACTGAAGCAGTGTAACTCTTGCCCCTATATGCCCTGGGTACCTCAGACTGGCTGGGTGTCTCAGGCCTAGGGCCCCTGGTCCCACAGGGCTTCCTATGGCAAAGATTGTGCTCTAACTATGCATAGCCAGTGTGGGTCAGGCACTGAACCTCAGCTGAATTCAACTAGGAAACCAGAGAGCTTGTAAGAAATATGCAGACATACTTAAACAGCTTTGCGAGACATTTCCCTAGAAGAGGAAATGAGTTTGATATAAGTGGGAGCTGAGTCAGTCTTGAATCATTTGTGGAGGCATCTTTGCTATACTCCCTAGAACATCCAGTATTAGCTGTATTTACATGACTTTATATTTTTGTTTCTTTGAATTACGACAAATTTTAAAGGAACTTTGTATTCTTTTGGTTGACCTGCTTTCTTGATAGTTTATGGTGTAATTAAAACATCAATTTTAATTTCTGGGGAGGTGAGGCTGATGTTGGGCTTCTTTTAATAAATGAATGCTTTTTTATACTTGTAAAAATTAGGATTTTTATGATTGACCCTGTTGTGTGTATTGGGTTAAACAGTTAATACTCATCAGCATACCAAGTGTATGGCTTGGTGTGAGATATTTCACAGAGCAAGCTGAACATGCTGTCCGCAGAGGGAAGGCGCAGTGTGTGCGTGAGTGGAGGGGACTTGCAGGCTATTACTGCACAGCATTAATGTGTGCAGGAGCTGTACGAGGCACGAGTGGGATAGAGAGTGGATGAAGGCATTCACCTGCTCTGTGTGTTTGGCTCTGTGGTGACCAGCCCTCTCCTCCCCAGCTCTTCAAACCCTTCTGCTGTGTAGCGAGAGTCTCTTGTGACTGGTACATGTTATGCTCAGCAAAACATGACTCTTGTAAATAAGTAAGATTTTATCAGACATGTATCTTATCAGACAGTATCAGCTTTTCTTCAAAAATGGAAAAATATGTAGAATTCTGGTTTATTTTTATTTTTATTTTTTGCTTTGAACTGATCATTAACGGTATGATTGCCAGTAAGATACTAATGAAACCACCTTCCTTTTTTTTAAACTTAGGCAATATTTAATCTTGGAAGGCAATGTAGTATAGTATGCATATGTTACTCGAGAATATTGGAAGTTTTATGCATATTAGTTGCTATACTAATAACACTAATGACCTTTTCTGGTTGTTTTTTTCTGTCTGTGAATGCATAATTATTTGCATACAATGTCTAATATTAAAAATATGACACAACCACTTAACTGTAGGAAGACTGGTAGTGGAGGTTGATGCTGCATGCTTATTCTAGTCATTGGTGCCTAAATATCATACTACGTTTAATATACAATGTCATATACATACTGATGTGAGCATAATGTACTGCTAGTAGCTCAGCAGAATGGGAACTTAGTACTGATGAAATGTCAGTCTTAATTTTTTATTACCTTAGCTGTGGGCATTTTATGTCAAAACCAGAGCTGACCAAATACTGCAAAATGCTATGCATGAAAACACTTTCATTTATTTAATGTCTTGCAGATGTACGAGTGGTCTTTTAGTATAGTCTTTCTGAGATGTTAGTGGCCATGAAAATTGGAAGGGATTTCATCAGATTTAACACCTTTAAGCACTGTCTAAAAATACAGTCAGAAAATGAGTCAGTAATTAAACTAGTTACATTGGAAAAGGAATCTTAAATGTAGTGCTTATCAAAGGAAGAAATGAAACTCACCATTCAGGGTCTTTGATCAAACTGTTTAGTGTATCTCAAATACCTATTAAAATCGTGATTCTACTGATGAGTTGAACTGTCCATAGGTTGAAATATTTTTTCATGAATTATTGTTTAGAACTTTATGGCTCTTCACAGAGAGCTCATGGCTGAGAAAAGGGGAAAAAAGCTCAAGGAAAATTGACTGCTTGGAATACTGTGTGTCTTAGCCATATCTCCTCATAATAATTGAGGAAGGTGGGTTCTTTTTGGCAGAAATGAAGGGCACTGTTCTCCAGCTGGGTTGCAGTGTTCAGGGCAGTGAGAGGGTGGAGGGCGGTCACTGTGCTGCCCCACATGGCTTCGGGTCTGGGTGACTGGAAGCCAAAAAATGCATCTGAGTAGGGGCCACCTGCATGTGGAGTGGCAGGGCCAGGCAGGAGGGAGGCTGCTGTTATGGGTACTTGGTGAGCCTCAGCTTCCTGCAATTCTACCTCTAATCCAGGCTCTGAACATCTAAACCATAACCTGGCTTGGCTGAAGCTGAGTTTTTATGTTGTTCATAAGCCAGAACAAACTTCTGAGAGGGTGATTTTCTTTAGGGTACTTTTTCACGTATCTCCTTTTATTTTTCATGCCTGATATAAGAGGTTTTTCATTTTTGGCAGACTGTCTTCTCAGGGCACTCTGAAACTGGATTATTTACTACAGGTGGACCCAGATTGCTGGGATAAAAAGCCAGCAACATATACTTCCTTGAAGGATGTAAATTGTGTTTTAAAACTCACTGAAAGAAAAGTATTGTTGATATGTGTGGTATTTGCTATGGAAATGGCAACCAAAACGTTAATAATGGCTTTGTTCTGTCTTTTTAGCTATCAATGGCAATTTTTAAACTGTAAAAGTTTCAGGTTGCTGTATATACAAAAGGAAATTGTGATTTCAAATTATAAATGTGGATGTGGTTATAGAATAATGAATGGGAATAATTAATAGAAAGTTAATTGGGTAGCATCAGAAAAGTTTATCCTGGTATATTGGGACTGCATGCTTCAGTTGATACTTAGTGTACTTTTGGGAATTCTGGTTGCACCTCACCTCTGGTTCTGATAGTATATTGTATTATGAAGAATATTAATAATGCTGCAGAACAATTACTTGTTCATTTGCTAACTGATTAAAATTCATGCATAATTTATTGGAACTAGGAGAGACTTTATAAATAAGTCTCCTTGGCCTCAAGAGCTTAAAAACAAAATGCGTATGCTAATATAAGAATGTGCTTTACTTCTTAACATAAAAACTTAATAGGTGATGGTATATTAGTCTCATTAATGTGAGGTTTTATTTGTGATAATCATGCTCTTAATCAAAGTGTATACTTCTAAACATAGCCATATGTTTTAGAAGTTTATGACTTGGAGTTGGTAGTGCATCATGCTCATCAATGATGATGTTTTCTGCTATAATATACACTGACCTTAGCATACATTAGTTTGACATTTAAAGTGTTCGCTCCACAGCAAATAAACTGCCCTCATTATGCCCAGCTGCATTTCTGAGCTTTGATGCAGGTCAGGGATCGAAATTAATTCACATGCGTATTTATTGCCAAAACATGGTAAAACGTTAATAATTACTTGAGATATTTTCTATAGTTTTGTATATCCCGAAGCAGAAGTGGAAACACTTTGGAGCATTCCCTTTTTCACTCTGAGAGGAAAAAAATCAGCTCCCATTACAGCCACTATGACATGGCTATAGACTCTCTTGTCTGCAAACTGAGTGTCTTGAGAAGCAGCTTATTTAGAAAAACGTCTGCAAGATAACCAAAATCTTGGGAACTTGGTTGCTTATAGAGCTGCTGAATGTACTGTTTGGAGCAAGCTGTGGTATCTGGAAGGGAAGCTTTGCTGCTGGAAATAAAGAAGCAGGCAGAACCAGGGAGTCATTAGCTGAACTCACCATGCAGGGAAGATGGGATGTCAAAGGAAGTCCACCACTCCCCATCATATGTTCTGTCATTGACACTGGTGGGATCATCCCTGGGTGGCAGAATACGTGGAATGCATCTGTGTCTTAACTTGGTTGTGTGGAATGTGAGTGAAGTGGTGTAAGGGTCCCCTGCTAGGGAAATCTTATGGTCTGGGGTTAAAAGTTATTTTTATTGTACTGGCCATGAGATCCCCTCTACCTGCTCAGAGTTGCTGATTTGTTAGTTCTGCATCACTGCCGTGTGAAATCCCTGTGTGCACTGAATTTAGCATCGCTGCCTAATTAACTGAAACAAATTAGTTGAAATATAAGCCATCTGGAATGAAAATGAACCCTCCACGTTTATCAGTGAATTCATTTTATTAGAAAAATACTTGTTGCTTGTGATTTGTTTCTTAAAATAAATCATGCTGAGGCAATATTTCTATGTTAACATTTCTCAGGGTAAGGAGGACCACACCTTCCTGTTTGGTCTGTCATTACCTTTTTCACTTTGCAGCTGCATTGAAATATTTAGGCAGGCAAAAGCTGATGAGAAGAGGGGATGACAAAAGGCAGCACACATCCTATTGTTCAAGTTTCAAAATCAGTAGTAACTTACTAAAGAATAAAATACTGTATGTTGTTGCCATATGTCTTTATTTTGTCATTCTCCTGGCAGCTTTGCTCAGTTCTGAATATTCTGAATACCTGTAATAGGCATCTGTATCCTTTTCCCTAACTGCATCTGGTGGGTTTCAGATTAGCTGCAGTGATACTCATTTTTAAGAATATTCTGTGCAGGGGTAGTGTATCATCTCCTGCAGCTCTTTCTATAAGGAAAGTACAAATGTGGCTTCAGTCAATGAAAGAAAATCTCAAGTTATTGGTACAGTAAATTATATAAATGAGCATAGTTTTTTTCTGAAAAAAATCTCAAGCAGCAGCAATATATAAATCAGACAGGATTTTGTGGTCTCTCGCTGAGCTTTTTAAAAGGAAAAAATAGCATTGAGCAGATGCCAGTAGTGCACCACTCACTCCCATCAGCTGAAATTTTCCTCAGCTCTTCTTCATTGATGCCAGCTGGAATTTGCTTCTGACGTTTGGAAACCTTTGCTGACCAAGCTCTGACAACTTTCTGTGTAGAGAGCCCTCCTCTTAGTGGGTTTTCCAGCTTTTGTTTTACCGCTGGCTTATTTTTTGTCTCCCCTGCAGAGCCGCCTCGGCCAATAGCACCCCCGCAGCTGCTGGGCGTTGGGCCTACATACTTGCTCATCCAGCTGAATGCCAACTCAATCATTGGGGACGGCCCCATTATCCTGAAAGAAGTGGAGTACCGGATGACGTCCGGGACTTGGACCGAGACCCATGCAGTCAACGCACCAACGTACAAGCTCTGGCACCTGGACCCTGACACCGAATATGAGATTCGGGTCCTGCTCACCAGACCGGGAGAAGGTGGGACGGGGCAGCCAGGACCACCACTCATCACCAGGACCAAGTGTGCTGGTGAGTGTTGCTCTGGAAAAATTAATAAAAACCACAAAATTGTTTACTTTACGGTTTAATTGATTGGCAGGCCTGTTGGCTCCAATTAACTTCTATCAGGACTTAAGGATTCACTTCACACCCACAGGATCCCCAAGTGCCTGGATCAGTAACATTTTGCTGCGTCCTCTGCTTTACCTGGTCATTGTCTAGATTGCTAACCCTTGGAGGGCAGGTTAGGAGGTGGAAAGTTAGAAATCTAACAAAACATTTCACTCCTCCTCACGCAAGGAAGGGAACTTGATTTCTGGAAAGTGCTGACCTCCTTGTTTCTTCACCTCCATATTTTCAAATGCATTTTAAGTAAACTTGCACATAGAGGAAATTGCATGAGAAAAAAGGATATGTTTAAGAAATAGAGCCTTGCAAAAAAAATGTAGTGTACTTCTGCATAATTTGTCTTTTCCCAAGCAGTTACGCATGGCCTGACAGAATCTCCGAGAACTAAAGTATAAACACTAACATTTCCAGCTATGACTGCTCCCAAGGGAAGTGATCACAGCACCAAGCCTGCTAGAGTTCAAGAAGCTTTTGGACTGCACTCTCAGGCACATGGTGTAACTCTTGCGTCTCTCCTGTGCAGGATGGGGAGTAGGACTCAATGATTCTTGTGGGTCCCTTACAACTCAGAATATTCTATGATCCTCTAAATTGTAAAATACAATTGAAAATATTAATGGAGTGCTCTCTCCATTTTTGACTGGTATCACCAAAATCATGTGCTGCTGAGCCCTGCAGTCTGCTTCTTGTTTCTTAGAGTGCCCTTGCGTGGCCAGCACCAAGAAGATTAAGCACTGCCAACCTGTGTTATATACTGTTCCTTCTAAACCTTCTTACAGTTATTTTAGTCTCAGCTTTCTCAAGAAGAAAGATAATACCTATGTCTCATAGTTGCAGGGGAGAATAATTATAGATTTGAATCTCAGACTGTGAGGAAAATAAGCATAAACTAAATTGTGGGTTTTTCCCTCCTAGTCTCAGGACTTCTAGGGCCTGACGGTGTTTTAAAGTTGGCACAGTATTAGATTTAGCAAAGTGTGCTGATAACCATCTATTCAAAATCGCAGTAAAGTAATCAGAACAACAAACTGGAGTGTCATGTG
Source organism: Struthidea cinerea (assembly GCA_013397865.1). Lineage (NCBI taxonomy): Eukaryota > Metazoa > Chordata > Aves > Passeriformes > Corcoracidae > Struthidea > Struthidea cinerea. Next base: position 17,463 of record VZTI01005063.1, on the reverse strand, counting down.
TCCGTGTGTCATGTACATATGTGCATATGAGAATCAGAAATATGAATAGTTTTTTCACAAGTTGGTGACATCTCTGATGGATGACCACTCATTTTGTTTACTTAAGGAAGAGTGTCAGGGTCTGGATTGGAAGCCAGGAATTCTAGCAGACTAGGTCAGTGGGTATGAAATCCAGAAAATTAGAGAATCTTTTTTAAACTTGGGCATGGTGCTATCAGAAGCTGAGGTACAAATCTGGAGTAAGACTAAACTGAAGGCATCTTTTGGAGTTTGTGATCGTTTTTATAATTTAGTCTGTCTTTCCAGTGAAGCAAAAAGATCTATGTGTCTATCTCAGTTAAGGTGTCAGCCTTTGAGATCTAAGTAAGGTTAAAGTATTGGTTTATTGCACGGAATTGGTTTAGACATTCTTCTGAAAAAGTAGGAATTGGAAAACAGCTTCTGTTTTAAAGAGACTGAGCCGAGACTAACAAATCCAAATGTTCAGGTTGTTTTCCTAGCACTTGAAAAATGTAACTTAATCTACCCAGGTTGTGACAGAGTAAAGATTTTTATTGGGAAAGGAAAAGAAAGGAAGTAATGATTTATGTGACATGTTTTTAAAAGCCAATTAGGGGAAACAATGTTATTGTGAGTGTGTTTTTATTTTTAAATTTTTTTAAGCATAACTCTCACATGTAAGGCTCCAAAATCTAGTCTGGCTTGAGAAAGAATTTCAACTCAATTTAATCGACTATGAAATTAAGCAGATTAAAAAAATACTTGAGCAGAAAGTTCTGAACTTCTGTGACAGTATTATTTTAATAATTATAAAATTTCAAGCTGTTTACCTTGCAGCAAGACTGATTCTTCCTATTCCATGAAAATGAAGGCAAATAATTCTTACTATTAGCTAGTTTCAGTTAGAAGAAGGTGTGTCAGCAAGGGTTTGTGAAGACTGAAATATTGTCCCCAGCAGCAGGGATGAGTCAGAACAGAACCACCTTGAACAGCAGGTCGCCCTGCTGCCTCCTCACCTGTCTGGAAAATGAGACAGACCTTCCTTTTCATAGATAACTGCAAGTCCAGGTCAATATGATTTTTTTGACTGGATATACATATATTTTGCTTGTAAAAAGCAAATTATGAACATAAAAATTAGTCTCTTTCAAAGAGAAGATTTGTAAGAAAAGGTAAAGGTAATAATGGAATATCTTATCCTGCAGTCCCTGCTGCTGTCGGTACTGTGCAGGCGACTGGCAGATGATTGACTGTGCTATATTAGATGATATCTCTGCAGCAATATCTTCTTTCTGGATTTTCTTCAGTTATTCCTAATTCTCATTTCTGACAAGATCACTTTTTTTTTTTCAGACAGGTACTCTCTTTTCTGTCAATGTTCTTTGTCAATTTTGTCTTTCTGTAAGTTTTATACATATTAGTTCAAATTCTTAAACAAGTTATAATTGATTATCTGCTCAGTATCAGATGGAATGGTGGGAAATAAATGAATTTTTAACATGAAGTTTGACTGCTCTCTATACAGATTAAAACGTGTGCATTAGAGAATGTTGATCTGATGAGATTGTAAGGATTGAAGTTTACATTCCGAGTAGCAGCAACAGCAAACTCACTGGAAAATAATCAGAATAAGCCAGTATTCTGCTCTTTGTTTATTTAATGGTTAAGCAAATATCAGCATTGTTTTCAAACGAAGTTTAAAGTAGTTTTTTCCCCATAATTCATTCAGTATTTATAATTTCATGCTATTTCTTAATAACATATTATTGATCAGTTGTCCTCTGCTTTGCTGGAGATGTATTCTGCTCTTTAGTGATTTGAGTGATGATCGTACTTTCCTCATTGCCATACGTGCACTTTTATTATTAGGTATTTAGATCATTTTATGTCTTCCTCATAGCAAAACTAGTGTCTGGTGACTCATTTACTAAATGTTTCCACTAATGCTAAACAAAATTGTTCTTTAATGAAGGAATAATTCTTCCACTAGTTAAGTCCTCTGACAGCCTGTTTATCTACCCGGCATTTCCCAGGTAATCTTTCCTGTGCTGAAGTGAAGGCATTTTGCTAGATGTGTTGTTTTATCAGTCACTGATTAAAGATAGTGCTGAGCAATCAAATATATGAAACCACTGAGTGTTTTTAAATGGCTGAAGTCTGAAACATCTGAAGCAAAACACTATTTTCTGACATTATCTTCTGTAAGAGCCAGGTGTATGCACCACTGATGATGACATGATCACGGCATTGTGTTCCCAGCTGCTGATGCGGAAGGGTACTGCCTCCCCCTCGGTCCTCACAGGGCACCTGAGCTTTATTTCATTATGACTTCACCTCTTGCCTGGTGTCATTGCTCAGATTATTCACTTCTCTGGGCTTTTAACACCAAAACAAAAGGTAGAGGGTAACACTTTAACCAGAAGTAATCCTCAAGGCTGTTTTCTGTGGCTTTGGGGTGTGTTGTCCTTCTGAGTGTATCCTCTGAGTTGTGATTTCCGTTCTTTCCTTGGGGGAGTGGAGGGAGAGGGGCAGGGTGTAGAAAATACGTGATAATCTAAACTTGTCCATTTAGCCTGCCTTTTCAACTGCAAATTAGAAGTTGTTCTCTTATGGTGGCTGCTGCTTCTGAGTAACAGCTCACAGCTCAGTTTTATGATTAACTGATATTTTAGCGGCAAAGGAGGTCAATAGTTCAGCCTGTCCAGAGCTTAATATATGTACACAGTGGAATTGCTTGCTTCTACGTTATTGAAGTCCAGCACAAGGGTGTGATTTTTCAGAAAAGCATGAAGAATTGTAAAACAGTTGGAGAAAAGAGTCCTGTGTGTCTTCTTTTTTTTTTTATTTTCTTTGTTTTGATAATGAAATGAACAAGGGCAGGGCAGAAAGCTTTATAGCTTTAGCAGAGCTGAGAAAGGAAAAATATTTATCAATGATATTATTATTTTTACTATTGTTATTATTGTTATTTCGTTGCTCAAAATCATTATCCGTCACAGAGACCTGCTATTGGTAACAGTCAGCCTCAAGGCATAAGAGCAGAAGATGCTGGTTCAGTGGTGCAGTGCTGGCCCATGATCCCCTGAAATTGAAGGCTTAGGAGCTGGGCTGCTTCTGCCTTTTTCAAGTGCAGAATATTTGTGTACATTTTCCACATATATTAATTTCAAAAACAATTACACAGAGTACAGGATACTGCTGAATTCTCCTCTAACAAACAAAAAAAGCAGAACATGGGGACATGTTGAAAAACAAAAGCAAACTCAAAGGCTTTTGATCGTTTTCTTGGGATTTATAACAGAGGAACCCCAGTGATGTTGCCATCAAGAAAGTGATCCTGCATGACCATCGGGGGAACTAAAATGTTGTTGTGGTTACCTAAAAATTGTAAATGATTATTCAAATGAGTGGAGTGAGGGGGACATTGCAGCATAGAATCTGCATGTGCTGATGTGGGACGTGTACAGTGCATGTGTACTGCACGCTCTGTTTGTTGCCTTTTACACTTGCAGAGTGACAGCAGAGGGTTCATGGTGGGGACCTGGCTTTATAGGTTTTACTTTGTGCTGTACATGAGAATGCAGGATGTTGGTATATGAGGCAAAGGTTTTATAAAATTGGGTAGAGTCAGCATCACAGGAGGCTCCTGGAATATACAGCACTGAATGGATAAGTTGTTCTCTTCATTTGTGTCCCTTGCAGTAGTGCAACTGCAATTGTTTAAAACTTTGAAAACTAATAAAAATACAGATAAATGCATAATTTCCAGCTGTTATTTTTTAAAGGGGACAGAGAGAAATATTTATCTTTAAAGAAAAACAGCTGTCTTCATGTTTCAAGCAGAATTTTTACCTTATTTCCTTCAAAGTAGGTATTATTATGGAGTTAGACTATAGCTTCAAGGAGAGCATGAATACATTTTGAGTGCTTAAATTACATGTTTTTATTGCTCATATTTTTTTTGTTTACAGTTTGAACACATTTTAAGGATCAACTAAAGATGAACAACTTGAAATGAAATGAATATGATACTTTTAAAAATTATTTTACATTTGTCATTCCAGAAGAGGCCTCATTACACCAATATTTATAAGTTGCTGTTGTTTTTACAAATGTGTTTGGCACTTGTGACTGTTTCTGGGCTTTTGGCCAGGTAGTAATTGGAACCATTTAAGATCTCGCTATCAGATTCCAAATGCACCAGAGCCTTGTTCCGTATAGGTTTACCAGTTGGTTATGATATGGGGGGGTGGAGGAGAGAGATATTAAAACAATGGGAAACGTCTGGACTAAGGAACTTCATCATATTCCCTTTAAGACTGAATACTAAAGTTGTAATTGAGAAGGCATCCTGTAGAAGAGCCATCTGATTTGGACCATCATCTGACACCAGCAACCATGCTCTGTTTATTGTGCTGCTTGCCATTGCTGAGATACCCATACCACATATAGAATCCTAATGATGCTTATATCCATAAGAAAGGACTGTAGTGCAGCTGACTTACCTAGCAAGAGACCAGGCAGACTGCCCAGCCAAGTTCTTGTCAGATTGTGTAAATTAGGCATGGTATCCTCTTTTTCAAAGGAGCGCGATGCTGATGACTCAGTTGAATTGGCAGTAAACTGCAAGTTCAGACACTGACCTCCCCTAAATTGGTTTTCAACTTTTTTTTTGTTTGCTGTATTCAGCCTTGCTTAGTATCATTTATATGGTACTTGCAGCTGCAAGTTCCCTCTGCACTAACTGGAAACTTTCTTCCTGCAACATTGCGAATGCCATGTTATACAATGAGACATGGTTTTCCTGAATTCTCTCATGCTTCATTTTTCAGAAGAGTTTTGTTTGTGGCTAGTTTTTTATGGTATAGTGTCATAAATAAGCAGTAAATCACTCTGATGCTCTTCACTTAGAATTAGGATAGCAGACCTAGGCAGGTGGGCTCCTGTAGCATGGCCACCCACAGTTCAAAGCCTCTGTTGTGTGCAGTGGCCTCTTCTGCCTTCTTTCTGAAGTCTCTATCAGTGGGTGGGGGGGGATGAGTTGCCTACAGCAAGACATGGTTGTGGTCATTGGCACTTGACACGCTGGTCAGTTAAGGTTTCGGTGCAAAGACTTTGGTTAGAGTTACTGGCTCTCTTTGTGATGAAGGACACTAGGTCAGGATACGCCTTCACTGTGTGGTAGAGGCAGGGGGAGGAAAGGGAACTGCTGCCAACATCACACAGAGCTCCCCTGTCTCTCAAGCAACTTCTCCATCTCATCTCACCTTGGTTTGTTTGGCGGCTTTTCCCAGAGCAGAGCGTGCCACAGCACACTGAGACCACCATGATTTATCCAAAGTGCATGTAACTAGCCGATAGATCACACTTCCGAGAGGAGCACTGTCTGTGGCAAGAAAATATATTGCAGTACATTAATCCACGGCGCCCATTCCAGCTGTAAAAGAATGGATGTGGACAATAATTCATATTGCAGCGCTTGAAAGTGCTGTGGGGGCACCCAGGCCAGATAACTCACAGCCCGATTAGAGCTTCTCCAAAGCTGGGGGACTGATGTTCACAGATTTTTGGTCTGTGTCTGCTTCTTAAAAACATGACTGCAGGTTGAGATACTTTCCTTTTCAGAAGACTGGAGCTCTTTTTTTGAACTGAGACTTCTATTCTTAATTTCAGCCGAAATAAATATTTTTTTTTTAGCATGATTGATTAGTGTGTTTGATGCTTTAGTTTGGTTTCATAATTAAGGTCTCTCAACTGTTCAGGAATGCAATATTAATTTTATAGTGTTTGAGAATTGTTAAATACATAAATAAAACAAACTTTTATAGGACTGGCTTTTATTGTATTTTCGTTTATCAGTCTATTAAAAATTAATCAGGGAAAATTTTAATAAGGTTTTTTAAGTTGCTCTGATCATTGCAGCACTAAAATGTTTTGGAAGCCTACTAATTTTTCAGTTATTTTGGCACTTCTGGCAGAGTAGTGTGAATTAGATACAGAGGGCTGTGAGGAGCAGGAGTGGAAGGGCAGAAGAGGAAAGCAGTACCAGCAGCGTGTGCTGGGGTAGGGGGTGTTGATGAGATTTACAAAATGCATTCAGTATTTTTTCTCTCACCCCCGTATGTCTCTCTCCAAAGCCATTACAAAGAGATATGTCATTTTTCCTAAAAGCCCTGGTTCTTACAGGCATCAATTCTTTGGACTTTCTTCTGCTAGATAAATATTTGTTTTTCATTTAATTCTTGTCTGCTTTTTAATTATTTTAACTTTGTTTCATTTTAGTAGTGAGCAGCATAATTCTTTTCACCTAATTTGAACCTAGACTGTATGAAGCAGAACTGAGTGAATTTCACTCTCTTCACCTTATTTCTCAGTAAATCCTCCTGCTGGTGCTGAGAGGGGGAATGGACCATGTGGTGCTTTTGTATGGAATGATAATGAAATAGCCTCCATTTTAACAATGAGTTGAGGAGCATATTAAGCAGCAACTGATGTCAAGTTGCACCTCAGGTGATCAGGAGGTCTAGAAACCTAAGAATGAGTTGTCAAGGCTCTTAATGTTACCCGGTTTTGCTTGGTGTTTTCAAATAAAAATCTGGAGCAGTCCTGGAAAGCTCCAGATCACTTGAAAAACAAACGTTAAAAATACTGACATGAAGGCTCAGGATCACCCAATTAATTAAAAGCTTGTCATCTTGACTTTAATTCTGAACAGAATAATGGAACAGCAAATACCAAGCTTGATTAATGAAGAATTAAGGAAGTAATATAATTAGAGACAATCAACAGATTTATAGAATGCTCTTGTCAGAATAACTTGATTTTTTAAAAATTAAATTACAGATTTGGTTAATAAAGCTGATATTGTTCTTCTCTAATGTATTTAATTTGATATAAGGCATTTTGATTAAGAAACCAGAATAAAATCAACTCAAATAGAGAAGAACTGGCCTATATATCTAAAACCGGTTTTATGGATTAATTGAATAAACATTTCAGTTTGGACCCTATCAGGAACAGTCCCATGTAATTTATAGAGAAAATGTAACTATGATAAATCTGGCAAGTTACAGAATATTATGAAACTGGTAGAAAAAGAAGCCTCTTGAATAGAGACTTGAATTCTAATTTACAGTGGTTTTAATTGGGTGATTCTAATCTATGTTTCAAGTATAACATTTGCAGTATAATAAAAACAAAGTAGGCCATATATACAGAGTGGGAAAAGAGACCTGAGAGCCATGGACCGTTAGGGATGACACTTAGGCACTGGAACTAGAAGAGGTCCTGTAGTCCTTAGCTTGTAAACCAGAGCAAAATTTCTCACTCTTTCCGTAGTATAAGAGAATGTTTTAAAGCTTTTGAAGGTGTATTCTTGAAATTGCATACCAAATTAGTTTTCTTCTAACCCAAGTCTTTTATCTCCATCTCTCCAGCTGCTCTCCAAATCTGTATAGCATCCTTTTCTACAGAATTAAAGGTGTGGCATTGTGCAAGAGTTTGTTGTCAGGAGGATTAGGAAACCAAAATAAAAAAAAATCTGACAGAAAGTTGAAATCTGGAAACAAAATCTTGTTATTTATGTGTGATGTGACCAGAATTAATACTGAATTTAAAGATACAGACATGATTTAGGCAGTGATTTCTCATGGGGTCAAAATTTGTTTTCCGTGTTTCACATCTCCACCTCAAATGCATAAGCCTTTTATTCCCTTGCATACTAGTATTTTTCATTTCAGGTTCCCTTTGAAAGCTATTTCATTTTATGCATTTTGTTTTTCAGGTCATTAATTGCTGAAAGCTATTTCATTACCCTTGGAAATATCAACATGCTAAATTATCATTCAGATAATTAAACATTTCAGATACTATAACAGTACCATAAGTACATATTTTGCCGTTTATTACCTTTATTTTAGAGAAATTGTGCTCAACGAGAGGGACTGGTGAAAATATATTTGACAATGTACCTTCTTTTGTCTGCAAATGAACTCTAACAATTAGGCTGAAATGTCAGAGCATGAGCTCCCACTGGGAATATGATGTGCTCTATTCACAGTTCACAGCCTGTAGCAGCTTAGATGATTACAAATAAATAAACTGGTCAAGTTGTACCATGTTTCCTTAAAGTAATGGCCTTTGAAGACAGCGCAGAACTGCAATTCAAGAAACCTGCTCTCTGCTTATGGCCTTTGGCATCACCTTTGACAAATCACTTCACTTTGGTGTCTCATTGCTATTTGGAAAGCAGGGGTGACTATGAGTGTTTCCCCAGAAATTTTTCTCAAATTTATTTACCTCACATTACTTTATTATTTATTTTTTTCAGAGCAAACACTTTTCTTGCTTTTGTTGTGCTGGCTGCAATGAGATCTTGGATTTATTTTTCTGAATGCTAAATATTTTGTAACAAGAATCTTATACAATGAAGGTCATATATAAGGGGTAAAATTTTCATTCATTTAGTGAGAGATTTTATCACTGATGTAGGTTTTGTGGTCCTGTAGACAGACCCTCTCTATGAAAATAAAGAAATACAACTGCTCCGCATTCAGCTCTCGGTGTGACCAAGAGTTCTTTGTATCTGTCCATGTAGAGCTGACTTTTGGTGTTAACTTGATATAATAAGGGGTGGATGGGAAATGTGGGAAGAATGCAGCCAACACACTGTATAGAAATCAGTGGAGATCAATTTATTCCTGAACATTTCTTTTTTTGGGGGTGGGGCTTAGCCCTTGCCTATTATCTTCCAAATGGCCATAATTAAGGATCATGCAAGTTGAGCATGTTCTTCTTTTCTTTGTGTGTCTGCCACTTCACCTCGAAGACTTCTTAGGTTGCCATTACCAAGTTTTCTGATGCTCAGTTTTTTGTGTTTGGGGTTTTTTTTCCTTTTTTTTGTTTTAACATGACTATACGTCCCCCTTCAGCCCCAGCTATTCCTTCCATTCAGCCTAGAAACAGAATTTAAAAGTTTAAAGCAAATATGGATGCTTCTGTCAAAACAATGGATGAGGGAGCAAATAGTATGTTGTAGAAATTATTCATATTGCATAATATGCTTGTAGGTTTGCAGTTCATATGGTGATGAATATAGTATAAGAACCTCTACAGAAAAGAAACAAATAAAAAGTTTTTTTAGATGTGGCTTATCTTGCCTAGCAGTAATTGGAAAAGGTGAGGGATGTGGATTTGAAAGGCAAGTGAAGATGGCAGACATTTTTTGTTGTCACTTTACTGATGGGCATTTTCAGAGCATATACGCATACTTTATACAATGAGAAAAAAATACATGTAACAATCGGATTGTGTAGAAATCAATAAACCGTGACGCTTATGCCTTCCTGTGAATTATTTAGTCCTGAATTTACTAGTTGTCATGTGCATTAAATTAAGGCAGTTCACAAATGCAGGGTTTTTTTCTCCTGTGTTAATTTGCTCTGGTCCCACAGTGGGGAAAAATGTGCTATCACTCTTCAATATTGCTTTCACAAATCAGCTTTCTGTCTCTGTGTTTAAGAAAGAATTTGCAAGTTTTAGGTGGGAATTCTGAGTCTGTACAATAATTTCTGTGATGACTCTAGGTGATCTAAACATCTGTTCGAAATAGATATGCTGTGGGTTCCCATGGGTGAGGCTTCAGCTGGGCTGCTGCATCCCATGGGGTGCAGGTTCTGTGGAAGCCATAACCTTTCAGCCCACTCTGAAAGTCTACCTTGTGGGCAGACTTAAACTAGAAAATATCAGATGCTCCTGTTATGCATTTTGTTGTCTTAAAACTAATCTCTTGGACACTTTACATTATTCTCTCAGTAGACACATGTGCCAATGTGTGTTTTATCCACCTTGAGACCAGCCATCCTGTAGTGGTAATTCTGTGTAAGGTGCTGGGGTGTGATGGGCAGGCTTCTTTCTGGCTGTCTAGACCATTACACACGCTAGGAAACAAATGTGCAGTAACTGTAGCAAAGAACAAGTGCAGAAAAAAACCCCAGTAGTATTTACAATCTGGTTTCTTCAGTCTTGAGTTGCAAAAAATCTGCCTTTAAATTTCCTCCTGTTATTCTCACCATCCTTCTTTCTCTGTTTCATGCTATGCCTTACTCTGATATGGACTTGTAGTGGGGGTTAAATATAGCACTGACAGCTCATGAAGAAACTCTTTTGTCTCTTGTGCTAAAGGTCTATTTTTGGGAGCAGGGTTTGCTGAGTTGTTTTGTGCGCAGATCAGTTGCTGGTGTGAAAAAATGGGGTACTGGAGGCACTGCAGCTTCTATAATAGAAGTTCCTCTCAGTGAACATGATTGCATTTAAAAAATGTGAGTGTCATTGTATATACCTTTTTGTTGTTTGAAAATTTAATAATTGAATCCATCTCTGTGAATTTAGCTACATTAGGAGTAGTCTCCTTTATGATGAATAAAATCATAAAGGAGGACATGGGCCTCAATAAGATGTACATGGGCACAATAAGATTCCTTGATACCGAGGTGTGAGCATCCTTGCAAAAAGGCAGCATTGGGAAGCAGAACTCTATTATAGTGTCCAGCCTCTAATATTTTAATTTCTGCAAGTAAAGTGTGACTTTTCATCCTTGGTAAAGCAAGTGTCTAGCAATTTAGCAAGGGACAAAGCATAATGCCATCATTGGAGAGATGTGTTGTCAACTTGGACAGGTGATATTTAAGGAGCCTGAAGAGAGAAATGACCTGGCAGTGTAACAAGACATATCACAAGTGACTGTCTCAGAAAGAATTAGAACAAGACAGACAATTTCCATTACTTCTCAGTGTTAAGGTACTACCATTATCCCCTAAACAACCACACGCTCCAAGCAATAATCATGCACTGTCTTCTTCTGTACTAATATGAAAGTGGAATTCAATCTCTTTGACACATATTGCTTCAGCTTGTCTTATCAAGTAGTTTCTCTGCTGGAGCTCAGCTGATGTGTAGTGAATGGGCTTTGTATACTGACTGAAATGGGGAAATAGTTATCCAGTTTCCTTTGATGCTGGCTGCAGAGGTGCCGAGGATATGCTAGAAGAGAGAGGCTTTGTTTCTTGTACCCTGTAAGTTATTGCCAGTTAGAAAATCAGTGAAACCACAAGTGGTTCTCCAAACTGGTCCCTCTTTTGCAGTCAGTCCCTTTCCAGTCTGATCCGAGTACCCTGTTAGCTGTGTACTAATTCCCATAATACCTTGGAGAGAGGCAATCATTCTTTTTCCACTGTCTTCCCAGGAGTGTGGAACTCCAGCACACGCTGGGTTTTATGGCAGGATTTTGTGCTTCTTTTTCTTTGTTTGCTTTTTCTCAGTGGGAACCTGTATTTGCAGTAGGAGATAGTCTCTACATCTTTTGTATCAGTCAGGTCCTGCCTGTCAATGACAGTATCCACTGCCATTATGGTATTCTGCACATTGGTGAAATATATTTTATGGTAAACTTGTTTTAATTCTGAATGGATAAGTACTATGTTGCAACTGTTAGAATTCTTATAAGGAGAAATTAAGTGATATAAAAATGAGAGAAATAAAGAACATCCTCCATTAATAGTCAGTACCATCCTGGAATCTGCTGTTTTTTCTTAACCTGTGGTGTAGTGGACAACCCACTAATTCCATATTTGAAATATTTGAAAATTTAAAATACTTGATCTGAGTCAGATAAAAGAAGATTTTAAATATTCAATATCGTATGCATATTCAGAATAACTTTTCTAATAACCCAATGTCTATTTAGCATGCCTCTGTTTCTGTTTTTCCGATTATAAAGCAATCAAGTAAGTTTTTTCTTAGCTGACTGTATCGGTACAGAAAAGTGATAGACTTCCCTACCGTATTCTGGATCGTATGGTAGGTTGTTAAACTCATATTCTGACAAATATGAGTAGCTTACAGGCCAGGCAAACCTTTCAGGATGTTCTCTGATGAATGCCTGGTGGACCATGTGCTTCTATGTACAAAATATGTTTGAGGGCTCGTGCACCAGTGCTGCAGCACTTACTTGTGCCTACAGCTGTCAGTAAGGCGTATTCTTTATTACACCTTCTGCGATCTAGTTTGATTATTTAAAAGCTGTGTGCAAGAAGTACAGGAAAAATACATACATAGCTGTGTTTATTGCTTTTTTTTTTAGCCTGTGCCACCTACATTAGTTGACATTGTATTTTTATGTATAGATTTTTCCATCTTGCCTCAAGGACAATACCAATATAATGCATATGCATATGCATAAGGCAACTGAATGAAGGTTGTTACTGATATCTCAAAGGTGGCATTTCTTAACTTTTAAATACTTTATTTTGCTCTTCTACTGCAATATAGCTTTTGTGCATATAAATTGCTATAAACAACTACAGCAGACATGAAGATCCTTCAAGTTCTTTCACTTGAAAGTTTCTCCTGGCAGTTAGAGAAAAAGAAAATTAATAAAAAATGTGGTTTGACATTTAAAAGAGAATTATTTCCCTTAAAATGCATAAAAGATGCAAACTCTTAAATTGCTTGAGTTTGCACATTTTAGAGCATTACTCTGACGTTTCTTAAACCTGCATTTGTAGCAAGTTTCTCTGTAGCAAGCTTCACCTTTGTTTCACAAGTTAAATTGCAATAGAAGAAATAGCCTTTCAGCTCTTCAGAAGGCTACAGAATTTTTTCATCTAATGTCTTTCCCCTTGGATCTTGGATGTAAAGCCAGACATGACCAATTTTGTTTCCCTGGGGCTTCTTACCTTTTGGGCTTGCATAGTCACTGTCCATTTCATTGATCCCTACATTTTTTGTTGCTGTTTTTGTGGTGTTCATGGAGCATCTCTAAATCAGTTTCTTTCTAGCATTCTGTAACTTCTGGATTTGTATTTGTGGTACTGCTGTGTGTGTGCCGAGAGTTAACTGACTGAGTCCTCTCTAGCTGGTGGCCCTCAGGCCTTTTGGTATTTCTGAAGGATTCTTCTGCTCCCTTGACAGTTAAACAGTGGCAGAGAAAATCCCAGAAGTGGTGAAGCCAGCGTTTGCTTACCAAAGCCCCTTCACCCCATTCTCTACTATAGAGAATCAGCTGAAGTCCTTATGCAAGAGGACAGCATTTTCTATTTTAAAATAAAAAGTAGGGGAGGGTAAGAGAGGTCTTGAAATGCTCTCTGCTATCTTAGATTTTCTTAGGAATGAACTAGTTGATAAACTTTACCATCACAACAGCTACTGATGCTCTAGTCTCGCAGCTGCCTCTAGGCCACGCTGTTCAGCTCACTTTGCCTGGAAGGTGATGCACTCTGTTTCTTCCTCCATGAGGTTGCTAACCTGCAGAGGCAGTTCCTGGCTTCCTGTGTCCCCCAGGATGCATAGGGTACATTCTCCTATGGGTTTAAGGGACCAGAGGAGATGGAAATGGTAGGACACCAATTTAACAGTTTAGATGTAATGTACTGTAAAAGAGGAGGGGAAGAGATCGAGGCACTGCAGGACATGAGGACCAACCTGTCCCTTGCAAATCCCTGCTGCACTTCTGCTGTTAAAAGTCTGGCATGTGCCGCTGTAACTGAGTGGCAGAAGTAGGCAAGGGACCCATCCTTGAAGGCTGGGGTCAGGGAACAGCATGGGACAATGAGGGATGGTATGTTTTCTCATCTAACTTTTGTAGGGAAATTATTCAAGGCATATATGGAAGAACTGATGTCAACAGTTCCTGAAAAAGTCATGGTAAAAGACATGCTTCAAAATCCATCTGTCTTGCTTGCTTTACAAAGGAAAAAAGAAAAAAAGAAATAAAAAAAGAAAAAAAGAGAAAAAAAAGTGAAAAAAAAAGTCAAAAAAAGAAAGGCAGACTGATATTCGCTTTTGTGTTCAAGGACAGGGAAAGATCTAGCTTGTTTGGACTGCAGCACTGAATTGAAACTTTGCAGTCCCTGATTGCTTCCAGAAATTGCTTGTGAATGTCCATCACCATTCATAGGTATTGCTGGCAGTATTTTCAGAAAAAGTATTTGAAAGAAATAGAGAAGCCTTTGTTCTGAGATATAGAACTGTGTATATGCACCTAAACACATAGATGTGTTGAAATAAATATCAATTTCAAGAAAAATATTCTGATAGCTTTGTAAAAAAAAAATAGTTTCAACATACTGAGACATTTTTCTGTAAATTGTTGTAACATCTTTAATAACTAGGCAGATGGTTAGAAGTATTTTTCTCTCCCCTAGTGTATTACGATAGATACGAAGGAGAAAAAATCCATACCGGTTGTATTTTCTGAATTTGAAAAAATAGACAAAACTGTATGTTCCTGCCAGCTATCACTTGCAAAGAAGCAGCCACTTATTTTCAGTACATTTTTCTACATTGTCATCATAGTAGTGTTTTGTCTCAATCAGTCATGTGAAAGGCGTACATAAATGATACCAGCTACCTGGATGTCTGCAGCAACGTGAATTCGCCTTACTATTTGGAACTCCCTGCATTGTAAGGATGTGTTATGGTGAGAGAAAGCACTACTTAATCTTAACAGTTGTGTCAAAGACTTAAGTCAGGGGTAAAGAGAAAATAATGATAAAAAAACAATATAAATTATAAATAAATGCAGTGTGAAAGTTGGAAAAAAATATAAGCATCTGAGAAGTAAAAAGATTTGTTTTTCCACTTGAAGATGATGAGGGGAGAAACTTATTATGGATATTTTGTTGGTGGTGGTTTTGGGTGGTTTTTTTAAGTTATTGTTAAAGTTAGGAAGGACTTTGGAGAAAACATAGAAGAACTGTCAGAGATGGAAATTGTACTTGTGGCATGTATGTTTGAGTATCCCAGCCACTGATACTGAAGAGGTTGGACTTCCTTGTGTGATGCATGCAGTGTAGTAATCTCGTCTGTCAACATTGCTGCTGATCTCTGCTGCGGCCAAGAGCGGCTGCTCTTTCTTCTCCCTCCAGCCCCCTTAGGCGTGTTAGAACACACCTCTTAGGTGTTCTACTTTTAATCCTTCCTGAAAGTATTGGTCACTGGTTTTGTGTTTTCATCTGGCGTCATCGGGACTGGACCAGTCTTTGGATCTGTGGTCAGAAGGTCAAACTGTTTCTAAGGGTAGACTCAGGTATTCCATCAGAGGTATATCTGGCAGCTCATGAATGCTTGCTGAAAGACACCTGTTTCTCTCTGGAGGGTAAATGGGTCAAGGCAGGATAGAAGAGTCAGTTGTTGCTATTGCAAGTGATTTCACTTTTGCAAGTACATGTTTAATGATGTTTCCTTTGCGAGCAGTGTTTAGTGATCTCAAAACCAAGCTCCCACTGAGGCATGGCCAATGAAACCTGACCTTGAAATGATAATGCAAGCCGTGCCGAAAATTAATTGCTGGTATCATTCTCTCTGCTGTTTGATTTTTCATGAATAAAGAATTGCAGCAAATTTTAAAGTTTTTATAGATGTGATGCAAATTTCCCCTTTTAGTTTTTTTTATTTCAAATTGATAGCTCAGTTGCGATTTATTGAAGGTATCTTTTAAGAACTATTTTTATTTTTAAAGTTCCATTATAGAACATAAAGGAAATACAATGGTTTAATGGAATTTAGAAGCTTAATTCATTGGTTTAATATTATACTTGCAAAGCACATAATTTAATTTAACAGTGTTATAAAAAATTGTGCAAGTCTAATTTATGTTGACAAAAGCAATACAAAAGTATTTTGCAATAAGCAAGGCACTAATACAGTGCACAAGCAATCGATTTCATATTACACATTTGTATAATTAACTGAAGTGCTAACTTCGAGGTATTTCTTATGACAGCCCATAAGGCTGCATTTTTTTACACTCTTGCAGTTACTGTTTAAGTTGAAAAACTCATTTAATTTAAAAATGTTTGCTACCAAGCATGCCAATATAGTTGACACTAAAAAAAACTTAGCTTTACATGTTTTATTATTAAGTAGAAGTAATTCTGTAATTTTTCCTTGTTGCTGTAATTTTAATTACAATATTGTGAATATCCTACATTTGAAACATTACTCCACTTCAGCTGGTCCAAAGTGAAGAGATGTAAGATAAAACCATCTGCGCTTTGTTTCACTGTATACTCCTCTCAAGTGTTTATGTTACCACTCAGCCTTTTCCTCATACTCAACTTTCCTTTTTATTTTAGTAGTAGTTTTATTCACTTCATAAGTTTAGCTTCAAGATTTAGAAGTAAGTTATGGAAGTATGTCAAGGTCTTTTCTCCAGCTTCCAGTCATTTGTCTCTTTTTTTTTTTTCTGAAAGATATAAGTTAAGGTGTTTTGTGATGGATGGATTGGTGGATTTTGGAGGGAAGTTGTATTTTTAGTTTTGTTCAGAAAATATAAAACAAGGCAGAGGATGCAAGGGGATTTTCCCAATTTTCTTCCCTTTAACCATTTTCCCTAGTGCCAATGGTAATGAATTGGATGTGCTTTACCACTTCACTTGTTTTTCTCATCAACTCTCCAATCCCTGAGTATTCACTTTCCACCTTTCTGTTGTATCAGGATTTCAATTTTCAGTTAAGTATCAGGTACTGGACCTGGAAATTTAAATATGTCTATGGATGTGAACTACTGTGAATCAAAGGAAGGCTGTAGTTCTGTCCTGTAAGCATCAGTGTCTGCTTTTATTCCTCTTGTAGTCACTCTTCTCTGTAACAATAATCCCAAACTGCCTTAGCAACACCTATAATCTTACAGGTTTGATTTTTTTGGTTTTATATGGTTTGTGCCCTCTGATGACAAAGCAGAAAAAACCAAACTGTTGGAAGGAGATGGGAAGTCAACCCTTTTATTACTTGTTCATAAATTCTTGATGCAAAAGAAACAAGGAAATTGCCATATCCAAAACAAAACAATGAACAGTGATTTACTGTTTCAGTTTATTATGGAATAGTGTTAAGTTGTGCCTGATTTTTAAAGGATGTGTTCAGCACTTGTTGAAACTAAAGAGAAAGGGCTTCCCAAGTCACAAGTTTTTGAGATTTTGGCAGGTTTTTATTTTTATCCTTTGCTTTAGGCATTGATAGAATGAAACCACATGCTCACCTTAAAATCTGGCACAAGCCTGTTAGACACTTTATGCTCTGCAGTGGCCACAGAATTCTTGGTGTAACCAAAGATCTAGCTAATTGGGATGACCTCAGTGCATAAGAGTGCCATCGGGTATGACCCACTGGTATTTACAAATAAAGTTTAAACACATTCTCATTTTATTTGAACTAGCTAGAAAGCTCAGTATTTGGAGAATATGGCATTCCTTAGGTAGAAGGTTCAGCTGATGCTTCCAGTTTGTTACTTAGTATTGAAAAATGTTCAGCAGTTCAGCTTTCAACATGCGAACCTGAGGTCAGGAAATTGCATACATTCTCAAAACATAGAGTCTGCACCACCACCATTATTCTAGAATGGTATTATCCTATGTTTTCTGTTAGAAAGAAGATACTCTGTAGTGCTATGGATTTTACTTCTGC
>VZTI01005062.1:1512272-1553250 GCA_013397865.1 Struthidea cinerea | reverse complement strand
TAAAACAAGTGTTCAGTGCTCTGTCAAACTAACTAGACTTTTCAGTCTGTCTGGAAAGTGAACACTTGCAGGTGCCATTTAACCAGTAAGTAACACATTATTGCTTCAGAAATGAAATCCTCTCCAATAATTCTCCATGGCCATGGTTATGTCCCCAGTCTCTGGTACTACTGCGTTGAACAGCTGAGATAGTCTCACCTATTGTAACAGTACCTTCGAAGAGATGACCAGGGAACCAAGTGAACACGAGCACTAATCAATATCCACTGGGAAGTGGGCAAGTATTGGTCTAATACACTACTGACCAAAATACCCATAGGCTTAGCAGGTACCTAAGTTTTTTAGGAAAGCTTAAATTTTTAATTAAGCAACCGTGAATAGACCCCATTGAGATTTCCTAAGAGTGCCTGAGCATCTTTGGCAGAAGAGTGCAAAAGAAATTAAGCGACACCTACATACTCTATGTTCCCAGCAATTCACTGTCTCTCCACATTATTTTTAATACATGTTGACCAGTAAGACCAGAATGAAAGCACTGCTGTAGCACACAGAAGAGAGAGCCCTTCTGGGCAAGTTCACAGGGGACCCTCCACTGAGAAAAATGGGTCAAGGGGCCATTTGGTGGGAACACCCACAGCAAGTGACACTCTGCATCACATGCAGATTTTTAGAGCACATGGTTTTCATTTCTCTCCTTCTGATGTTTCACTTCTTATCTGTTGCTTTGCATATTTATGGCTCCCGACTTCATCCTTTGCAGTCACATTAAGCAAGGAATATGGATCTCCTGACACCATCCTGGATGTGGGAAGACGGATGACATCCCAGGTATAAAGGGTGTTACACACAAGCCTCACAGCTTGTGCCTAAGGCTACGTTAATAGTAGCAAAATGGAGCCTGGCCAAGCTTTGAAAAGAAAGTATGTAGTTGGAAGTTTTATAAGGTAAGGGAGCAAGTCAAAAATACAATACTAAAGGTTACTGTGTATTAGAAAAAGCTGCAGTGAATGCTGCAACCTAATAGTGGTTGTGTTTGTGACACTCCCTAAACTCTGCAAAACTTTGAGAAAGAAAACTCTCTGGCCTGAAAATACATATCATCATTTCTAGCAAAGAGATGTATGTAGAGATTATTTCAAAAATTATTTAGAGGTTTGGTTTTCAGATTGGTGGATCTGGAAGAGACTTTTGGAAAGACACTGTTATGTCCACTCATAAAATATTTAAAATAATCTACTATCAATAGGAAATCTGTAACTCCGACTAACAGTCACTCTGAAACTGATAGCATAGTTTTTCTTAACAGTTCCAAATGCCAGCCAAAACTGAGAGGGTTTGTATTGCGGATTTTTTTTGCTCATTGGGCCACAGGTACTGTATGTACTATTTTTACTGCAGTCTCCCGGATGGAAGCAGAACTGTCTGTTACCCACCTAGGTCTGCAAGGACAATAATATTAATTATTTGCGACTATTTGCTTGATTTCTGGTGTACCAACTATGTGCCTTACAGTAGTTCTCAGACTGGTTTCAGAGGTTGAAGTAGATTGAACAGCTGTTTAGAGACGAAACTTTAAATGAAGGAAGTGAGTTCAATTCCTTGCTACTCTAATTTACAATCGAAGAGTATCAGCTGACTTCCTCCTTTAGTTCAAGTTAAGCACAGGACATGGGAAAGCTGTGCAAAACCTGATCTGTGCAGGTGGGGAGTAAGGAGGAGAAAAGTCCTTTTGTTTCACCTGGTTTTGCCATTTTAGACAGAATGAGAAATGCACAGGATAAGACTACGTGCTGAGTGGATGAAAAGGTTTGGAGTGGACTGAAAGTCCACTTTCCTCATAGTTTTTGAAGAAACAAAACCTCAAAGCCTTGCAACACTCACTAGGACAACCGCTGGTTGCTCAGTGTTGCTGCGTCACTGCGTAACCCAGCGTTTCCCTTCAAACGTCAGCTTTCATCCCTACCTGACTGAAGCACATCCACACATCATTATGGCATTTTCCTTACTAAATTTCCTTCTCACTCAGATATGCCTTCTTTAGTGTGGAGTACAGCTCTGTGAGGACACACTCTTCCATCCTGCCTAGAGCTTTGTGATTATTTGGCTCTACATTTCAGAATACCTCTCAGAAAATACAGGAAATTTGAATCACACCAACTCTGCCCCCATCAAGCTTCTCTTGGCATCTAGTATCTGTGCCAGAGCTATTTCCAAACTAAGCCAGACAAAATATCCAGTATTGAACACCATAGTCACAGCAATCAAACTAAGATCCACAGTGCTACTCTTTATAAAAACTGTTCCCCAACCACTCTTTCAGGAAAGGTAAAGGTATTCTAACTTTAGTCCGGAAAGAGGGCTCATTTTCATTATAATGTTCATCCCAAAGTAAAAACTCTCTGTGCTGTAGTTTCTCTCAAATCACACCAGTAATTTCCATAAATAAGCTGCAATATGAGCTCAATTCCTTAGACTTTGTTTCAGATGTATAGTGCATAACCAACAGATCTTAAGGCCCTGTAGATTTGCAGTGTATGCAAAGTCTCATCTTCAGTCAAAGCTGAGTGTACACATATGATTCAAATCCACCTTTGTACCTTTTCTGTTGAATTTCCTTATCTTTTTATCTTTGCAGCCATAATAAAGCATGATTTCTTTGTGATGTGTTTCCTTAACTTCTATAGTACCGCCAACTCCAGCGAAGCAGAGTGCTGAGTGGGTAAGAAGAGGGAAAAATCCTTCAGAAATTGGGATAGGACATTAGAAAGCATTCTGTTGCCTTTGGTGTCCCTGATGACATGTTAAAACCTCTTGCATCCTTACCAGGAGGAGAGGAAACATGTGGCTGCCAAACCAGGATCTTCGTTACTGGTCATAAATGTTTAAATCAGAAGCCCAAATCTTCCTTACATCTGCCATGGAATATCTGACATCAAGCAAGGTGGGTTTTTTGCCTTTTTTCCCCTCATCAGAAATTGACACTAACACTAACAAAGTCCATGGCTAGTTTTACCACCAAGGCCTCATTAGACAGTAAAATTGTTTAAAGGCAAAGAAATGGTTCAAGAGTTACTTTGGGTGTTGGGTTTTTTTGTTTTATAGTTGTCTTTTGTGCTGTTTGTATTTATTATCCCTGCTTGAGCAATTCCCAGAGTAAACAATTTGTCGTATTGGTCTTTCTTCCTCACTTAATTGGCAAAAGGTATTGCCTTTATATTTTTGTAATTTAATATTTCCTGAGCACATTCCTCATGTATCTACATATATGGAAGCAAAGCAAGCCTGGAAAAAGTGTTTTCTACTGGGTGCAGAAGTAGAGGATTTTGTGGTACACTTTACCTAAACATGTGCAGGTGAAAGATTGGCTCTGTGGGTAAACAGCTAAGAAGTGCACCATAATATTTTTCAGTTTCTGGAGAAATTGAAGTATTTAGTCAAGTTTAATGACCCTGTGTTTATCCCAATGAGTAATAAAAATTGTTACAGAAAGCAAAATGTTTGACTAACCTGTTTACCAAAATTAAGTTCAGGTCCTATCAAGACGGGCAACAGAAAGTAAACCAAGTGCACAAGTCCTTTACTGCTGTTTGGCTGGTCTGTGAAGTGACCTGAGCATCCAGTGGACTTTGTTCATATTTATGGCTGAAGAGTTCGAGTCCGTGTAATTCTGCTCAGTTTTGTGGTCAGACACAAAGCACAAATTCTTCCCACATGCATCTCAAGCACGTGTTGTAACCATATAAAGAGCTGAGAACAGATAAGTAAAAGTGACTGGAAGCACAGATCATCATCATGTTTCACAAACAAGTTTTTCAGGACCTAAATAATTACAATATACCTGACTCTGGGCATTTTACTAACCTGCAGGCAGGTCAGCTTCCTAGGTAAGCCATGTCTGCCAGGCTACTGGTCAAAATACTGTCAGCCAGGGAGTGATTATTGCAAACCCCTGTGTTCTCCCTGCTGGAGCTTCACACTCTCTTTGTGAGAACAAGCCTAGTTTGCATTTGTGCCTGGAAAGCTAATGAATTTAGGAATCACGCAGATGACCTGCTGGATGATTAGAATAACATCTGCAGTTTAGGATCGAGGGGACAATGGATAAGATAAAAAAAGGCATGGGTATGTGGAATTATTGAAAGCAAAGGCTGAGAAGTTTGTCGCCTTCTATATAGCAGACAATATAAAAGAAAATTAACTAGTCAGAGAAGGGTCAGCAGTCACATCTCTCCTTCAAAGACTGTACTTTTTAAAATTAATCAAAATGAACACTAGTGGAGAAAAATCAATATTGTGAAACATCACAGAATGCAAGGAAAAAGTGCTTTCTACTAAAGCTCATGAAAACAGTAGAGTGCTGTTCCTCAGGACATCTTATGCAGGCCTAGTATTTGTAACAAAGTGAGAATGACTCTGCCAGTGACTGATTTTACATGGCTCTAGGAGGAAAATACGATTTGAATAATGAATTTGATGCAGGCAGATTTTGGTTTCAGAAATAGTTACATGAAAATTGCTTTGGAAACGATGCATGGGGGAAAGTTACATGCTCTAGAGTAAAGGTGTTTTAAAAAGGCCATAATACTATGTCCCTGAATGTACTTATCTTCATGAATCTTGAATTTGATTCAGGATTTCGAAGTGATCCTCACTTTGAAAACTTGGTGAGGTACTGCTTTGTGTCACATTAGGTCTTTAGAGTGCAAGTATCAACTGCACGTTATTGAACAAGCACTTTGTGCAACACAGTCAGTAGAAAATGGGCCATACTGCCGTCATGTGGCTGTTGCTGAAAGAAATAATAAATAAAGGCCTGGGGAAGTGTATGCTTCAGGGTTTAATGCAATGTAACTACCAAGAAGAGGCACTCACCAAACACAGACTGCACATTTTTCTCATTGTGAAACTTCTTCTTCTTGCCTTTAGAACAGCTGCTTTCAAGTAGGACTTGACTTGATGACCCATTGGTCTTACACTGTCTGACCTTTACCTTTTCCTGGACTCTTCTATATTTAAGGAGGTATTTTAGCTCATCTTTTTGGAGACAGGAAGGAAATGATGGATTCATTTCTTTCATCCTATAATTTTTGTAACTGATCTTTTGTTCTTTCTTCATTTTCTAAGTAGCAGGGGATTACCTGCATGGAGGTCAGTATTCTTCTTAAATCCCAGCATAAAATGTGTTTAAATAGCTCTGGATTACTGCACTTGAGAAATTAGCTAAACTCAGAGTTACTCTGCTCTCATACTTTTTCAGAGTGTACTTCTACAAAGCCCCTTTGAAAGCTGAAGGGGTTTGCTTGTTTGTTCATTTTTATCTTGGTAAGAAGTCCCACACAATGCAGGCTTCTCACAGATATCTGCAGTTCTCACCCCTCTCATGGGATTTGGGTTGGACATGACCTCCAGAGATAGAAGTATGCAGTTTTGCTGGACTTCTTGTGATAGTGTACAAACAGCATGAATATTGAGGCAAATGTGATTGGACTGTTTGGAGATATTAGTTAACATCCCTCACCCCCTTTCATCACTAGCTTTCTGTGGAGGGGCTTCTGGCTGTATGCATCACTACTTTTCAGAAACAACAATAATAATAACAATAGCAATAATAATAGTGCAACAGAGATGAGATTGCAAAAATCTCCATTTTTTTTCACAGGGTGCAAACTTCCTCTCATACCTGGTGATTACATTGATAACGCTGTTAGCCCTGTGAGCTCACGGCTGACCCTCCACATTGTAGTACCTGCAGCCTTCCGAAAATGTCACCATTCAGTGTCATGGGATTCCAGCATTGCATGAAGGGCCATTACCCACCAAAGATGTCCTTGCCTGGAGCCTCATGTGTAGGGTGCTGTCACTGGCCATGCTCCTTGCCAGGCGTGTTAAGTAATGGATGTTACAGCATGTGCAGGTGCACGTGTGCTATGCATATGTCCCTATGCCTGTAGGGTGAATATCAGATATAATACCTGAGTTTACTGGGAAAATTTAGTCATGTTCTCCATTCCTGCTCCTCCCTCACGCAGATTCTTGCAGCAGTCAAGAGAGAGTAGAGACCTTTGAATCATCCTTTAAAAACAAATGCTGACGACAAATAGAGGGACTCTTTCTCAAACAGCTTGTCATTTCAAAAGAAGGCCACAGGCACAAAAACACTTGGCACCCTTGCCCAAAATGGACTCCTGAACTGGACAAGATACATGGTTTGAGGTTTAGCAACTTATTTATTTCTCTCTCTGTAAATACTGGTGCTAGGACACTATCACCTACGCTGGTGTTTACATTTCAGCCTGCTGACAGGAAAGGTGGACGAGCGTGGCTCAATCACATCTTGTTCAGCAAAATCTCACCAAATACCAACCAGTCATGGTGGAAGCGGTTTAACAACTGATCAAGTTGTTCACACAAATTAAAAGAAAAAGAAAATGAAGCAACGTGCTTCACTAGGAAAATTACTAGAGAAAGCATCATTGTTGGTGCCACAGCTCTCAGGGGCAGTCCAGGGTGGCACAGATTTTTCTCATGGTCCCAGACCCTGGGCTGCAGTGGTTAATCAGGCCACTGGTGTTTTCATGTACATGGGGAGTTTATGTTTTCTACCTCAGAAGGAGAAAGCACACTTTAATCAGGGGGCTAAAGTGGGAAAGCGCCCACTTTAGAAAGGGAGGGTACGTAAAGCAAGGTGTTATTCTTTAGGCTGAGGAACCAGGTTTAGTGAAAATTTGTCACCATCCAGGCACTTGCTCCAATTTGCCATTATGACAGAGTTTTTCATACTTCGTGGTGGCTCTCTGATACTTCATCCACTAAATATGATCCCAGTTCCCTCTGTGAGCAGTGGCAACACATCCTCTTCCAGGCAGCAGGAACATGCCCCACAGGCATTGCAATGACTCTCCAAGGCTGAGAGAGGAGCTTACAGCACTTATCTTACACTTCAAGATTAATTCTTAGACACCTAAAATGAAGTGAGATGGATTCCTTCACAAGTAAGTTGGTCCAGTGATGTTTATTAATGGCCAGATGCTGCCTGCCTGCTCCCACTGAGGACTGCAGTGCAGTTAACTCCATTTATTCCGATGTAAGTGAAGTGTTTTGCTGTGGGCGTTAGCGCTACAGATTTGGTCTTCTGACTATAATCTGTGTTGTGTCCATATAGCAACTGAAACAATGAAACATTTAATTAGAAAAGGAAGTGATTCATTACATCAACTTCAAAGCAAAATGTTTTATCATAATGAAGCAAGAAAGTTGCAGTGATTCATTTTATCTTCATTTAAATGACAGGGCATCTCAAGAAATATCTGCAATTTGAGGGAGTCTCTTTTGAAATCCAGCCCAGTATACCTATTTCTCTTAGCTGGAGACACAGTGTGGCAAGGCTTGGGAGCCTAGAGTAAACTTTCCACATGACACTCTGTGAAAGACACCGTCTTGCTGAGTGAAGAAACTCTGCTGTAGAAAGATTTACACCCACACTGCAAGATTGCTAAATTAGCCTGCTGAGATCCTGGCTCTGACAGCTGATTTTCTTGACTATGCCAAGTAGCACATTCAAGCACATCCATGCTGTTCTAGGCTACAGATCAAAGTTTACACACAGCCTAAAGAAACACAGCACTTCAGCAAAATTGTTAATTGTACTTACTGCACCTGCATCCTGGTGACTTTTAAATAAGCATAGTCTTGTCTGACTCTTGGGGCAGGCCCTTTCCATTCGTAGTGATGGGTTCTTATCAAGGACAGAACCAAAATCAGCTGCAGATCCTCCATCTTCCCCAGAGAAGTCCATACTGTGAGATGCTGAGTCCCTGGCTCCAATCTAGCAAAGCATTCAAATAATTTACCTGTGTATTTTGTGTCAGTGTTCATGTGCTTGGAGATGAACGAGTCCTTAACGTGCTGGGTGATGTGTAAAAACCAGAGCAGCCTTAACACAAAACATGGTGTTTGAACTTCTCACTTTTAAGATTTTCAGGCCTTCCATCTGAGTGACATCCATGATCAAACAACTACTTTCAGCAGGGATTTTTACACTAAAGCCTCCTTTTAAGCTTTTGTGTCTAGATGGCTCTGCAATATTAGAGAGTGAAACCTGGCCTTCAGCTTACAAGACCACCAATCCCACGAACAGGAGTGACAAATAAGACAGAAAGTCAAAGAATGTCTATTTTTGGTACATGTCTGGTATTTGAAATACCTTTCTCTGCTAGATGCCACCACCAGTTAATTTTCAGAAGTAATTTTCACCAATATACAGGGATATGAAGCAAAACAGTGTGAAGTACAGAAAAAGTTGCTGTGAGACATGCAGATTCAGCTCCAAAGGCAAAAAATTGTGCAAGAATTTCCTGTAAGTGATGACTTATTAAACTAAGGTGTGTTTATGAACTACAGGAACTGGTTAGTTATCTGCTTCCTGGAAGTACCTAAGTGTTGCCAGGAACATTTAATTCACTTTAACTGAATGAAGTCAACTATAACACAGAAAAATCCCACAGATTACAAAGCCTGGCAAGCTTTAAAAGAGGGAAGAGCAAGACTGGCATGTGCCACAAACCACTAGAGCCAGTCCCAAGCTGTTGTAATTTACTTGCTGCATGTCTGGCGTGTCTTCCCGAGCAGCCCTATCTCCTGGTGCTTTTTATTCAACAACTTTGTCCTAGGAGATGCTGAGTGTTGCTCACCTTCTCTTTACCATTGCAGCCTATTAACTACACCACTACCACTGTGGCTAAGCACTTTCCTTCCAAAGGAAATAAACCATCACATTATTTTACTCTCCGCAGAGCCCATCTCCAAAATTAAAAAATTTCAAGCACTGCTCCCATACAAAAAGTGCCAGGACAGGAAGATGCTAGTGGCTTCTACCTTGCCCGTTTCCAACCCACAACGCCACTAGATGGGGATAAGCAGCTGCCTAACAAACTAAATGTACCCTAGCACTATTTAACCTACCACAACTGCAGCTCCAAAATTGAGTATGTCTGGTGACTGTTCACACACAAGAGGTATCTGGAAAGAAAGCAGCTGCAGGCCTTCAATTTTGCATTGCAGCCTACAAACTACACACCCAATGCTGTGTGCTTTCTTCTCCACCTCAATATATCATGACGTTATCTACTTTCAGCAGATTCCAGCACAAAACCTGAAAACATCCAGCACTGGCTACGAAAAAATCCCCAACAAGTGCCAGGAGAGAAAGCTGTTGCTAGCCTGTCTTTCTCTGTAGAGCCTATAAACTGCACTTCAGACGCTGGGGCTATATGTGCTTTCCATGCCTTGTATGGCTGCCTGTGATGTCCTTGCCAAACATAATAGCTGCTTGTGTATGAATGGGAATCCTGGGTTTGGCAGGTGTTTGCAGTGTCACTGGTGGCTCTGTTGTGATTGTGCTGGAGCAGGAAGCAGGATTCTGCAGCTTTTGATGATGGCATTGGTAGCGGAGTAGATGTCAGGGGTGAAGCAGGGCACTGGTGTGAATTGGGAGGAGTTATGCTGATGCCATGTATTGAGGAGAAGGAGTAAAAAAAGCAAGGTAGGTTGTGGTATGTCGCAGAGGGGATGAGCCAGAACATGTGCACATGTTAGTTCCCTCCTTTCCACCTTACATAACATTGGGGCAGGGATACATAAAGGGTGATTTATTATGCAAGTTAAATGCTCAAATAACTGGGAAAATCTGCATAGTTGCAGATCCCAGGAGAAAAGGCACGAAAGGCTCAATCCTATTAACAAATGAACCAGACCTTGGAGGAACCCGAGAGTGACATCCTGGATGTGGTATTGAATGCTGCTTAGAGAGTGTCAACCTGAATGTAATACTTCTATATTACCAGTAAAGAAGGCCTGTGCTGAAGAGCATAGGCTGGTACAGGATTTAAGAGCAATAAGCCAAATACAAACAAAATAAATAATGGGCAAGTACTTTTTTGACTGGTTTGGATTTAGAAGATGCTTTCTTTTGCATTCTGGTGGATGAGCAAAAATATAGCAATGGGAATAAAGATGCAGCTATGTTAGACAGTATTACCACAGAGATCAAGAAACAGCTCTACTCTGTTTGGTAATGTATTTGCAATAGAACTGGAATAATGATTAGGTAACAATAACAACCTAATTCCATGCCAATATGTGAATGAAAGACGGTTGACTGACAGAAATACTGAGACATTCAAAAAAGAAAAAGATGTCTGCAGTTTGGTGGATAACTCTGCGTAGGGAGGAATGGGTTAAAGGAGGAAGACTGGCGAGGAATATTGTCAGTAGCTCAAGCGACTGTGCAGCTGGGAATAACGCTAGGTAAGGCAGAGCGAACAGCACACCAGTGATGCTCTAGCACGCACGAGTTCAACAGCGCCTGTGTGTGCCTCTGCCCGGGTGCTGCTTTGGGGATACCCCAGTTAGCAAGATGATGGAAACAGATTTACTCTTTTTAAATGTTTTAAATGTGGGTTTGTGGTTTTTATGGTTGGCTGCCTGTGAACTTTGAATCAACAAATTCTCACAACCACTAGAAAATCAATCTGCCCTGCAAATAATCCTAAAACCCCTGTAGGAGGGGTAAAAGGGGGAATAGCTCCAGGGCACTACTGGCAAATAGATTTCTCTGAATTATCTAAATGTGGATGTTATAAGGATCTGCTAGTTCTAGTTGATACTTTCTCAGGATGTCCAGAAGCTTTCCATTGCTGCATCAGCTGAGCCAGGGAGGTTGTTAAAATTTTTATTAACAGAAATAATTCTCAGATTTGGAATTCCAGAGGGTTTATCTTCAGACAATGGACCACATTTCATCAAAAACATGGTTCAGGGATTGTCTAATTTCCTTCAGTTTAAGTGGGATTTGAACACCCCTTGGAGAAAACAATGTAGTGAAAAAGTAGAAAGGTTGAATCAGACTATCAAGATAAATTGTCAGACTTTAGGTGGATGTATTACCTGTTGCTTTACTGAGAATCCAGATTACTCCATGTGCTAGAGAGGGAGTAAACCCCTTTGAAAATCTGTAAGGCAGACCGTATCCAGTTAATACTGTGGTGACAAAAGGTGATCAAATGCATGTGAAAGATGATGATATGTCGAGGAATTATCTATCTCTCTCGTGGGTTTTGTCCTCTTTGCATAGATATCTCAGCCAGCGGACTCTCCCTTCCTTTGGATGTGTCCGTCCACAGCTTTCAACCAGGAGACACTGTTTATGTCCAGAACTGGAAGGATGAACTGCTGGTGGGAAAGAAAATGTTTAGTTCCAATGCTGGTGATGCAGCTTATAGGCTGCAATGGGAAACTGAAGGCCACCAACATCTTTCTGCCCTGGCTCCTTTTGTGTGGCAACATTTGCCTGACTTTTTCAATTTTGGAGCTGCACTTGGGCTCAGTGAAAAAGCGTCAGGGTACATTTAGATTGTTAGGCAGATGCACACCACCATCTAGTGGTGTTGGATGGCATTGGGGGAACGTAAAGAGCCAGCTCTTGCTCCTTTGCACTTTTCCATCGCACCCTCTAAAATATACCACCAACGCCGAGGCTATGCACTCTCCTTCCCAAAAAACCTGCCATCTCATACTTCCACTCCAGGAAAAGCCCAGATCAAAACTGAAGAAGTCCAGCAACTGTTCCCACACAAAAAATGCCAGAACAGAAAGCTGATGCTCACATTATTTCTCCATGCAGTCTATAAGCTGCACTAGCAACTCTGGGGATACGTGCTTTCCTTCCCACCTAAATATACCATCATGTCATTTACTCTCAACAGACTCCAGCTCAAAAATCGAAAACATCCAGGGACTGCTGACATACAAAAGTTTCCTGGACAGAAAGATGTTGCTGGCACCTTTTCCTTGCAGACTGTCAACTGCACCACCAATACTGGGGGCCATGCACTTTCGTTGCCAACTAAATCATCAGACATGATCAGTCTGGAAGGAGACCATCTCCAAAACAGAAAACATCCAGCAACTGCTCCACACAAAAGGCTGAAGGACAGAAAGCTGTTGCTGGACTTCATTTTGCCCTGCAGCCCACAAATTGTACCACAAACACTGTTGTTATATGATGTCCTTCCCACCTAAATCGACTGTTAGGAAACTTTCTTGTCTGACCACCCAGGAGCCAGTCGCGCAGTCACGCTCCCACCTCCAGACACTTTCACTGCTGGGATTGAAGCCCCTACACAGTGGGAGGCCCCAATGACCCCATGGATGCCCCTCTTGACTCCCTGCACATCCCACACTCACAGTCAGACAAGGTTTCCTTAGTGGATTGACTCTTTCCTGTAGCAGAGCCCCAGATATCTGGGTCAAGCGTTTGCTCTCGGCAGGGTGGGGGCACGCAGAGTGTGGCCTAGTGTGGGGGGAGGTGCTGTTGGGGGTATTACAAGTGGAAGTGAAAGGCCAGCAACAGCTTTCTGTCCTGTCACCTTTACTGTGGGAGCAGCCACTGAACATTTCTTATTTTAGAGCTGGGCTCCAGAATGAGAGTATGAGGGTGGGAAGGAAGGCATGCGGTCCCAGTGTTGGTTGGACACTCCAGAAAATAACTTCAGAAATAGTGGACTTGCCCAGCCAACTAAATGTACAATGACACTCTGTAAATCACCACAAGCGTAGCTCCAAACTTGAAAACCTCCAGTGACAGCTCCTACACAAAATTTGCCTGGACAGAAAGCTGTTGCTTTGCCTTCACCTTCCCCTTGCAGCCTATAAACTGCATGACCAGCACTGGGGCTCTGTGTTTTCCTTCCCACCTAAATGTACTACTACATTATTTACTCTCGGCAGACCCCAGCTCCAAGGTTGGTAACACCCAGGCACTGCTACTACACAAAATTTGTCAGTACAGACAGATCTTGCCGGTCTTTACATTGCTGCTGTCCCTGTTCCACAGCACCACTAGATGGAGCGACGCACTTGCCTATCAAATTAAATGTACCCTGGCACTAAATCAACCCAAACATAGCTCCGAAATGGAGAGTGTCCAGCGACTGCTCTGCGCAAAAAAGGGTTCCAGGACAGAGAGCTGTTGCTGGCTCTAGGTCTGCACACAAAGTGATCTGAGGAATGAAAAGTGAACAAAAATGTACATGGGGGCCCCTGGGCTGTGAAGAAGGGCACTCAGAGGACCATGGGGTACACAGGATAGCACTTGGTTCCCACCTCCACATAGAAAGGGACACAAAAGGTAAGAGATTAACACATTGTGGTGTCATTCCCTCCTGCCCCCCCCATTCTTTCTACCTCTTGCTCCCCACATCCCCCTTACTTCTCTAATATGAGTTTTGTAACATTTGGTGGGTGGAGATGAAGCCAGGACAGGATGCAGGTGTACAGTCAGGGAGAGCCATCCTGGCTATTGCCCACTAACCCTGTGTAATACGGTACCAGCCTAAAATGCTATTGCAGCAGCAGTTAATTTGGTAATTCCAGTTCTCAAACCAAATGCTTTCTGTAAAACACAATTCTTATTGTAGGCATGGCCATAGTCTTCTGATTTTCAAGAACAAGACTTTTAGGGCTAAAGAAAGGAACTCAACAATGAACTGAGGTTATGTGGAATAAGACGCTGCAAAGAACTCCACTGGAAAGCAAGATCAGAGCCCTGAAAGCCACCTGTGGTTAGCCTAAAATTGTTGGTGGATTTACAGTTGTTTTAATTTGTAGTGTGTAAAACCAGTGTCTATAAAAACTACTAAACAGCTGTGATGCTTTCAAAAAACACAATTGAATTTTCATATATCATCTTTCATTCTAACCAATTTATTTATTGGGAAGTTTAGGTAGGGAGCAGCTGAGAGCACTTACTGCATATTAATTGTTACAGGTATATGCAAAACTGTATGTCATAGACTGCTTTGAAGAATTAAAACTATGGTTGCATAGATGTGGGTAAAAGCTCTAGAGAAACTTTGCCACAAATAGTAATTTGCATTTCAAAACTAATCTACTTCAGCAAATGCTTATACCCTTTCCAGAACTGCTTCTCCCAAATGCAAGGGTTACTTGAATTCACCTTCAAGAGAATTAGTAGAAGAAAATTCAAACTTTCATGCATGAGAAGTTGTAGGAAGTGAACTAGAATTTCAGTGTTTTCCCTGAAAATTCTTTGTAATAAAAATTATACTCATTCTGCCATGTAACAGATTGACATCATGTGAGCAATTGCAACTCAGCGCAAAGAAGAGTGATAAATAATTGCAGTGAACACTTTTTTTGCTCAAAAACCTAAATATACCATGTATATATGGATTAATGAATTTGCATAGATGAAATTAATAGGCAAGGAAGGTAGCTGCTTGATAAATAATTCAGAATAGAGTCTTTTTTATTTGTTAACTTGATTTACTGGACATATTCAATCCAGACAAATAGAGAGGATTGCATTGTTCATTTTCAATGACATTCTAGCATATCTGAGAAATGCAATGGTTTAGGGTACAATGGATCAGAAAAGCTTTTTCTTATGAAATGAAAGAAAGTTTTCTGTGTTAGTCCAAAGTACAAGAGCCTACCTGGGAAATGTACCTAAATAATTTCTTTTAAAAGGCAGTGAAACGGGACAGAATTTAATGCTTCCCAGTGGAAATACTGGCTAAGACAGAGGCAGGTAGTTTTAAAATATCAACATTAATCCTAATCTCCCGAGGAGCAGTAAAGAGGTATGAGGAGATAATGCTCGGCAGAAATCACAAAGGAGAAGACAACTCCGAAATTCAAGGGCTGTTTTTGTTGCTTTGGTCTGTGTCTTGAAGCAGACTGTAATGAGTTCAACCAGACTGGCAGAGGGGAGAGACGGAGCAGAAAAACTCTCCCTCAAGTATCCATTCCAGCTGTGTAAGTCAGGCTGCAGCACGCTCCATGCTGAGAAGGAAGCACCAGGCAGTTCACATCTTGTTCTCCTGCCGTCCATGGGCATGCTTTCCAAACCCATACACCAGCCTTCTGTCCACTCGTTCCAAAATGCCAGTTTTATAATGGTAACTGCTGGGGAAAACCAGAAAAGAAACAACAGACAAGGTAGTAGCAGAAGTCACATTAGAGAAGTTTTTTATATGGACTTCATGACAGCAGAACAGTACATGAGTCACCGTGTTCTTTACAAGGCAGAGAGCTCCTCTCTTTCTGTTAAACTGCTCTTGAGGCTTTAAAACAACAGCTTTAAACTTTTCCATGTGCCCTGGAGGATGCCTTCCACCGTTTGAAAGATACAAGAATTACAGTGGTTATCACAGTTCAGAAGAAACCATCAGTGTTACTGGTACAGCAAAAAGAATAATTGGGGGGGTGGATTCTTTTGCAAACATAGTGTAAAATTCTCAACTGAGATAAAATGTGCTAATTTTGTTGTCATCAGTAGTTACAACTCTGTACTGCTTTACACTTAGCCTATGGATATTTTATAAGTGAAGGAGACCAGGTACTATCTCATGATCTATAGAAAAAACATGAAGGAAATAACCACCTACCCAATCATTCCCCCCAACTCCCAAGTTTTCAGGATATTTATGAAAAGTGGAGTGGAAGTGAAATGAAATGAGGGACATTGCTGCCTGTTAACTCACAGAGAGCTCTTCTCATTTTTTCATATGTCTTTCTGTCATTTTTCTTCCTTTGTCCCCACATCTTTGCCAGAGCTTCTGATTTAACAACACAAAAAATGCCTTGTCCCCTGTCTTCCCATTTCAGAATGTCACTGTTTTCTTCAGGAGAAAGGAGCAGATCCCTTACAAATTCCCACAAATGAGAATTCTGGAAGTCTTAAACAGGAAGAAGACAGCTATTTACTAGATGTTTTCTTATGCATGCCGAAGTACTGGGGCTCTGAGAAAGCTGATCTAGTGAATGGCATCCCTGCCCCTGGCAGGGGGATGGAACAGGGCGATCTCTAAGGTCCCATCCAACCCTAACCGGTCTATGATTCTATGATTCTAAGTGAAAAATTATCCTGCAAATCTATGTATTGCAGCACAACCAAACATACATTTTTTCTCAATGTTCTGGTCAAAAGCTTCACATGCAGACACGGGAAATTCGGCATGTGGTGTGCATGGATCAAATGCAGCCCTCCGTTAGGTGCAGCTCAACGATTTCTTGGCTTAGTGCTGTGCTTCCAGAAAGTCAAAATTGCCTCAGCATTAAAGAACATTAAAGAAGA
Source organism: Struthidea cinerea (assembly GCA_013397865.1). NCBI lineage: Eukaryota > Metazoa > Chordata > Aves > Passeriformes > Corcoracidae > Struthidea > Struthidea cinerea. The sequence goes on along the minus strand of VZTI01005062.1, from coordinate 1,537,094 downwards.
AGAAAAGGGACTTTATTTAATTTTTAGAATTCTTTTCATCTGCTACATACTGCTGATGTTTGAATACAGTGTGTCCTGTTAAATGGAGCTTATTATGCACAAACAAGTTTACTTCCGGTCCTTGTTTGATGGCTTTGTTACTTCTGCATCAGTAAAAAAGGAAATACCTGAAAGGGAAGAATATACCCGATGTTCAGTTATTTTCTTTACAAGAATAACTTCTGGACTGAAATCCAAGTCGTGGTCTCCTGCATCACTGCTTGTGAATATACCTCAGAATAGATGTAGAAAATGCAGGCTGCAAAACCACGAAATAATTTTTCATCTTATTCGCTGCAAAAATGATTTATTCTTCCCAATGTGACTATGTCCGTGTTTTAGGGTTTTTTTTATTTTTAACTTTTGGGGTATTTTTCTTACCCTTTGCATTCTGTCTGTATGTCTCCGTTCTTATGATTCATGTGTTTTGTTTCTTTGCCCTCTGGTCCCTTGGCACTTCATTTTTGCTGTCATCTGTATCACAGTTTCTCTCCCTGTCTTTACAGTTAGATTAGTTCTTTCTCATTCAGCTCCTTGTCCCTTGAAAACTACTCCTGCAGTCTTCCCTCCCTCCTTTCCCTAAGTAAAAATCATCCCTACTGCTGGAAATCAGATCTTCACAGGGCTGGAACCTGTCTACATTATTAGGACAGTATCACCTTTTAAAGGAGCAATTACATTCACAAAACATTAATGAATGCCTGCATATACAAATCTGCATTCAAGGAGCTTAACTCATGTTGTGAGTGTGGCGTCCAATACTGGGAAAAGCTAGAATTAAGCCCGCTTGTGCAGCCATGGTTTGGTCCATTGATTATGTTGCAGTAAGGTCTGGCATTGTTGGACCACTGTCTTTCCTCATAGGCCTTATTTTATTCATGAGGTGGATATTCATGAGTGTTGTAGTTTGTTTACTGCCAAGTGTCCAATCTTTCTACTGACTATAAAAAGTTAATTTTCTTAATGAGATTTTCTTCACAGCTCTGCATTCTTTAATTCCCTTAATAACATCCTTATCTCCTACGTCTAATAATTGCCTTCAGAATGGCCTCTCTGACATGATATAAGAACACTGACTGGGTGGAAGAAAGTGATGATGGTCAGTCCCACAGCAGAGCAGTGCCAACATAAACACAGGGTTGTTTTGCTCTTGTGACAGTCTCTAGTCTTGCTCACCTCTCCCAGTCTTACCTGCCCTAGTGACAACAGCCTCAGTCACTGCACAACCCTGCTGCATTTTGATAAAGTTTATCCACATGTTTTCTTACTGCTTCGCCTCTGGTCTTCCCAGTCTGTCAATGATCCTGTTTCAGCTTCAGCCTGCCCCTCCCTGTTCACTGTGTATCCAGGTCACCCTCTCCTGCCCATTCTGCCTTGCCAACCTCCACTCCCCACTGGGCAATTCAGAGGTGGGTAGTGGACCAGTGAGGGATGGATAAATTCCAGCACATTGTGAATAAGCAGATGCTCACCACTGGGAGCTGCTGGCAGTGTCAGCTCCCACGAGATCCTCCAGGACTTGCATGCCTAAGCCTTTAATCCTTTTCCAGTAGTCATAAAACTCCAGTTTGGTCAAATACTCCCCTAAGCCAGAGAAGGCTTGAGCTGTTGAGGGCTTTGAGCAGCTGAAATGCTCTTCAGATTCTCATTGCTAGGGCATAGGGAAATGACCTTCTGAAATTCCCTGCTTAATGGAAACTCTTTTGTTCGTATCACCACAATGGAGCTGGGTAGAATTGCCAAAGCTTGGCATGCACACTAATTGATTTTTGGCAGGAGTGAATAGCAAGAAATGGTATCTGCAGCAGCAATTGCACTTCTATTTCACTTACACTGAACTATCAATACCTTAGTTTTTGAATCTTAGCTCATTTAGGCAGTAATAAATCTTCCAAGACAAGGTTGAAAATAGTAAATTAAAAGTGTTTTCATTAAAATGCGTCATTAAGCATACTAGTAATGAGGTGGATTATCAGTGCAGTATGCACAATAACACCATCAAACAAAATTTCTTCTTTACTCTTTAAGAAGCAGACTAATCTTCACTACTTTGAGTTACAGGAATAACAATATGTTGCGTCTTTCTATATCCTGTCAGAATTAAAACCTCCCTTGGAGCATTCAGGTTGACCACTTTGAGTAGAAAAACCAAAGGAGAGAGCAGAGCATGTGTTCCTTTGGAGATCTGACTGGTTCACAAAGATGAGCCTGGACTGTGTGTGATTGTGAGGCCAAAGCTTGCAGTGAGATTGTTGTCTGCCTGCCCTATTTCTGAGTACTCCTAAGTGGCCTCTGTATTTTACCTTTTATCAGTGCTTGGGAATGTGGATCCCACATTTTCTGTTAAGCTCACATAGAAATGCAATGCTTTATGTTTTGAGTTTGGTCTCTGGAACACTAACCATGCCTCCTGCTATTGTGTAAGATGAAATACAAGTATTCTCCACAAAGGCGTGCAGCATCCACGAACTATTCCTGGGTCATGTTGCATAACTACCAGCCACTGATATTAAAGTGGGAAAAGGAAACGCACTTGGCATCTAGTTTGTACTGGTCGCAGCAGAACTGCAACCACTCACAGACGTTGTGCTCACTCCAATCTTCTGGGTGGATGGATGTCCAGAAAGAATTAGAATCTGTAACATATTTGACAGGAAAGAAAAACTGCAATGAAAAATTCATGTAAACATATTTCAAGCAAAACGAATCCCATTGCTTTCTCCTGACTGCAGTCTTCCTTCCTTATTCCTCCGGAGCACATCAAGCCCTGTGTTTTGCACTTTTCTGCTTTCTATTCTACAGCCTTTTGTACTTCATTTTGTGTGAGGTATTTCAAGAGAAAGTGCTTTCACCTGGAAATAAAAAGAAAAACTTCCTCTTAAAATGGCAATAAAATTTTTTAAAAGGTCAAAGTACAGAATTTGTGAGAATTTAGAACTCTGTAATAAAAAGCAGTCATGTATTCCTAGACTGAAATAACCTGACTCTTACATGGGAAAGTACTCAGTCAAAGCCACCTAGCTGCACTTTATGGCAGATAGATAACTTACAATAATTTATTACAATTTTTCATATAATTCCAGCAAGTTCTTTCACTCATTTCATCTAAAATAATGTTAATGTCATCATAGGGAATTTTTTTTTTTGTTGGATTAGAACATGAAAAATGTATTACTCTCAACACATATCACTGGACAAAGAGCTTCCAAGTAACCCTGCCAGACAATTATAGCCTAAAAGTACTCAGCCAATTAAATTCCAAATTTTTTAACAGGCTTCTCTCCTCAGAAATGCAGTTACTGGGAAAATATGTAGAAATATGTACATACTTGCAATAAACTTTTTTTTTTTTTGCCTAGAAAAACTTATTTTAACTGTTACTGGTATAAAATCTAGGCCTGGTATGGTATATGTACTGCAGCTAACAAGCATAATTTGTGACTCAAGCACTTTTTTTCCCTAGAATCAAAACACAGGCTTTTGTTATTGTATTTTTAACTTTTTAAGGATGACTAGTAATTTCCCTCAGTTTTGATTCTTAGGCAGTTACAGGAATACAAGACTTGAGGAATTATTGCTTTAGGAGCTTTAAGGATTCTAAATTAATTTTGAATATATTATCTGTAATATTTATTATATCACTTGAATGGGGCAGTTGCAGAACACTAAATAGCAAAAGAAAGGCCATCAAGGATGTGAATGAAAGTAGTGTAAAGAAATCTGAAAATGTTTAGTTCATTTTCACATCTCACAGCATCTTATACTTGACCTGTATTTCACAGTTTCTTAGTCCAGTCATCCACTATTCACTATGCAAGTTTCAAATGAATCCAGAACATTTGATTTTAGGCATTGCTTATATGAAATTGTAATTCAAAATGGGTTATGATAGCACTGCAAGTCAAGTGAAGAGTGTCTGTCTAGACAGTGAGTTCAGAGTGCAAAATGATGCAAATAGGCTGGAGCAGCTTCCAGAGTAAAATTAATTCAAAGGGCTTGAAATTGTGACAGAATAACTGTAATATGGATCTTGCATCCTACATGGCTTCTGTAAAGTAATTAATATTTCTAATTACTTTAATTACAACTCCTAAATGTTTACAGAGGAATTTGTGGTTGCTTTCATGAATCATTCCCATGCTATAAATATCTTCATATGTATGCACATACAGAATTAATGTAATACTGCATGCTGCGTTTTAAACCCTTGGATACTACTATGACATTGTAGCAAAGCCAAGAGGTGGGCAGAAGCTCTGGGTCTGACTTTTGAGACCCATACCTTGAGGATATTTGAATCTCAGATTTCATTCACCTCCTCATTTAAAAGGAAAATCAGATGAGCTTGACACTGGATGAGCTTTATAAGCCCTGCAGACTGAACACACCTGGCTATGTCAGGGTCTGAAGGCTTCTGTGGGGGAGAATGGGAGTGCTGGGAGCACCAGGCTCACAATCCTTCTGCCAGGGGAAAAAAAAGCTTCAAAATTAGGCTTTAGCTGTACAGGAATCCCAACTTCAGAGGCTGTTCAAGAAAAGCAGAACGCTGAATCGATCCCTTTCTGAATCAGGCATACTTATTTTTTTTCTTCTTTTTTTAATCCTCTGCCAACAGCCTCCAGCCTCCCTTAGGAAAACCAGAATATCGTAACATCCTCAACTAGGCAGATTTAGAGGAGATGAGCATCCCTGTGGGGTTGGGCATGAATCCAGACCTGTGTTTCAGGGGCTGCCCATGAGCTGCCACAGACCAGTCCAGACCCTTTCCCTGTACCTGTTTCCATACGCAGCCAAGTGAAAAGTTCATGGCATTGCTTTTCTATCTACAAGAGTGTTGGATTGCTCCTTATTCTTCTATCTAAATGTAATATGAAAGAAAACCAGAAGTATTTATTCTGCCAATCCACAGGTACAGTGAATAACCTTGAAATACTTTGTCCATTGGGCTTGAAACTTCGATCTGATTTTGATAAATATATTCTCTGGCAATAATTGTACTGTCATATAAATGACATGACATGTTTCCTTCATGGAACAGCACTCATCTGTTCCAGTTTCTGTCTTTGCTTTGGTTTTGGAAAGACTCAGATAATTCTTTTAAAATATTTCAAAGCCCCTTGTAGTACTGTTGTGTTTAATGAGCATTTTAAAGGTGCTGTCACCGAGACCTCACCTTCACACGTGCTCGTATCTTTTACACCTCATATCAATATGAGTAAAGAATTCAGGGAGCTGTGCTACCTTGTAAATGATGAAAATGATCAAGGTATTATGCCACTGAGGAGGGAAAGATCAGCCAAAGCCAAAGGGTCTGTGAAAGATCTCAGGGGTTTTTTAAGAGAAAAAGAAAGGGGCCAGTAAAATTTCATACCACCATACAAGAACATAAGGGCCAGTACATCCCCCTGTGACAGGAACATTCCAGAACTGTGCCTAAAAGTACAGCTTGATGTGTGTGGGGGAAGACAGCTGGCAGGATGATGGTGAATAGCTGAGGGTGGAGAAGAAAGCATAGAAATCAGACCTTTCCTGTTCCTTAAACTTTTAAGGTGATTTTCCTCTTTTCAACAGGTGCTGGAAAACAAAGAGAAGGAATGAAAAACTACACAATATTTTCATTGTCACAAATGTTAACATCCTCCACTTTGTATTGGAAAAAAATACCCCCAAATATATCTATTCTGATTGCCAGAAAGTAAAAGCATTAAAATTACCAATGTGGGAATGGAAAGGCAAACTTACCCTGTATTTCATCCCATGGGAACATGGGGGTGGCTGCAGTGTCTCAGACGACAGTCCTTCTAAGGCTAGGGTTCTGTCTCTGATGAAGTGTGCCAGAACTATTTTACATTTTTGCAGAAAATATTTTAGAAACTGGCTTTGGGTTGATACATTAAAATACCAGTGTGCTTTCTAGAAGAGAAGCTGAGCCAAGCAATAGCCTGTAAATCAGTGGTCTTCATCTGTTTCTTTCTAGGCAGTTTTGCCACCACAGTTTCATCTCTTTTAATTGAGCTTCTATTTTATTTCTACCAAGTAAAAAACAGGTTTTCAAAAGGCATCAGGATCACAGTCCTTAAGCCTATTACTGTCACTGGAGGAAAGTGTAGGTAGAATGTTATTATGCTGACCTACATTCTTCTCTGGCTTCACAGCAAAGTACTCTTCTGTTCAAGGGCTGCCCGTGCAATGCTGGTGGCACTGCTGTAGTGGCTTTATCCGTGTGTGCTCAACATGTCATATGTACTTCTAGGCTACTGTGGAGGAAATGACAACGGAATTCCCAGGTTGGTTTAAATTTGATTCAAGAGAGAAATTACAGTAACAATGAAGGGCTCCTAGAAAGCCGAAAAGCATCAGGAATTGAGCAATAGAAAACATGTGGAGGAAGGAGCATAGCTCCTGCCTTGGTCAGAAAAGGGTCATTATTTCCTCAGCTCATCTTTGCTTAGCAAGAGGCATCTGGCCTGATTGTTGTGTAAAGCTGCGTCTCTTATGAGCTGAGTGAGCTTCCACTCAGCTACACGTAGAGTTCAATTTAGCATACTTTCTGGGGTGTAGTTGTTGCACTGCTGTTCACCTGGATGAAGTCAGAGCTATGCAGCTGTTGCATCACAGACCTTATAGTAAAAACAAGTAACAGTCTGCAGTAAAGTTAGAAATTGCCAAAATGCCTCAAATGGGCTGCTTTGCCTTTGGCAATTGCTGATCTGCTGATACCACAAGTTCCCTAGGGATCATTTCAATTTCAGTGTTGTGGGGTTTGTATTTGGGTTTTTTTGCATCTTTGTTTAAAAAAGTGGAAGAAGATTAAGTAACAGGCAAATCTTTAATAAAAATGAAAGCAATTCATCTAAGTGATCCAAAATTAACTTCACATAAATCCTATCAGGTATTTAAAATGCATGTTTAAATTTTAGGACAAAATATTTTCTGTGATTTCTGTAATTTCAAATGAAATTTAGAATAGTATTCTAAGATGAAATGAAAACTAATATTAAAACAACATGATTCAAAAAACCCCAATTCCTGCGGGGCTTTAAATGCAACCATTTAGTTGAAGCAAGAAGATTTATACTCTACCTCATATGTCAAACTTAGTGATACAGAAACAAAACACTACATGATCAGTAGTTGGATTAGCACCACCAGAAGCCATGAGGAAATTACTGTTATTACTCAAACTGTGTCTCAGCATGCAAGGTCTTTTCCATAAGATCAGCAGTGTTGTCATGTAAAAGAACAAAGGTAGCTTTGGAAGAGAAAAATGTTGCATGCACCCATAATTTTTTCCCAGTTCTGCCCAAAAGTTTGGTTCATTAACATGAGTTGGTTGTATTACCTCCCTTTTCAGAGCCTCTTGAATGATTCAGCCTGAGTGCAGAGAAGAGTATCAGGACTGTCTGGGAATTTGAACCAACTGTTTAGAAGAGAGAATATTTCTAACAAGCAGTGCTTACTTAAGCTTCTGAACAGGGATCTGATCTGATACCAGAGCATTTGGAATGAATTCCTTCAAACAGAATTGGGATTCCCCACAGGAAATGCAAGGCCTGGTAAAGAATAGGGTTTGCAGTGCACAGAGTATTGCTCTCTTAACACTGGCAATTCTGCAGTGGGCAACTCTTGCAGTATTACAGATGCATTTTCTCTGGCACCTTTCAGAATCCTTGTTCTTGCCAGATTAGCGTGTATTGACCTGGTCACTGCTTTCATTACCAAGTTGGAGAGCATTTTACTAAATCCCACACTTGTACACATATAGCTGGAGTGGTGTATTGTGTGGTGCTGCCAACTCAGTGGGCAGAAATAAACAGCTGAAAGCCAATTGCCATCTTGGAGAGAATAGAGTATCTCCATAGATCATTGGAGAGACACAATTTAACAATGATTGCAAAGACAACCTGCTCAAAGTATCTCATTCACTCTCTATCCCTGCCTCCCAATGTGTAAGATTTCCCCACAAATAAATGTCTGGAATGAAACCCAGAATCCATGAACCATGGAAAGTAGATATTCTCAAGGTGAAATAATATCTGGGAAGATGGATGAACTGTTGCAAGCAAAGGGTGTAAAAAAAAATCCAAAGTCACTGGATTTAAAAAGAAAATAACTTAGAACTAGGCATGGGCTTGATTTTGTAGTCATTGTGAGGATAACTTATTTCTCTAAGCTGGGAAACTGTGAAGTGGAATGGCAACCTCAGTCCCTGCAGAGGACTAGATTTGAGCTCACAGGTGTGGGGCAAAGCTGCCAGCTTCAAATCCTCTCAGCAGGTTTGACCACATGCCTTACAGGCAGCAAAAGCTACTTGGGAAGGAAAAATCCTGCTTTATCCATATGCAAATATATTAATAATTACCATTAATTTCTCGAACATCCCATATAGAGCTCTGGATGTTCCAGAAATTATTGGTAATTATTAGTATTATTAGCAAAGATAATATATTTTCATGCATTTTATGCAAACAGGTTATTGGCTTGGGTCACATAGACTAGTATCTTACCATTAACTGGTGCTGTTTATGTATGCACTTATCTGCTTAAATACACTTAGAGGAGACACAGAAAGTGGAAGAGTCGGGCAGGTTTTGGTCAAACAACAGGAGAGCTTTACAGCTCTCAGTCTTACTCATCTGGTGCTGTGTTCACAGAATCTAAAAATTAGCTTTCACATTACAAACAATCTCTTTTGATTTAGTGATACAGGCTGATTGCTAATTTATTAAAAGGTGTTGAGGCTCATGCTTGTCTCCACCATTAATTCATTGAAGCAAAGTCAGTTGTTTATCGTTGAGAAAACTGGTGATGCAGAAATGAGAATGGCAGGCAGTACATCAGTTGAGTGCCTGATAAAATCATCACAGCAAAACCATTTTGGCAGCCTACAGCTCTTTTATAAACAATGACTTCAGTAAAGAAATGGAGCTTACTTTTAGGTCGGTGATTACTCCTGATGCAGCACTTAAGTCCAGAAGTAGGTCTTGGGAGCAAGGGGGAGCAGGAGGCTTCAACAGCAGCACAGCCCAGCACTTAAGGAATGAAGCCACCTGCAGGACTGTGATATATAGAACACCTTAGAGACAGGCTGGTTTGGTTTTTCAAGTTCTTATACACTCCCCTTTTGATGACAGTGATAATATATAGCATAGCATAGCCAAGAGACAGGGGGAGAAACGTTCTCAAGTACAGAAAGTTTATCCTGTATTGTTTTTTTCCTCTTTGTCTAACAGTGTTGATTTATGCAAGCGTGACTTATGGACCACCTAAACAAACCTGCTGTTTAAGCACTTAACTAAGGAGAGTCTCACTCCTTCTTTTGTGACCTTAGCATGTAAGAAGGGCTATCAAATTTTGTTCAGAGCCCTCAAAGCCCAGGAAGTGGTGTTCTCACTATTTGCATCTGGCAAAGACCAGGATGCAGAAAAGTAACCGGATTAAAGTCATGCAGCAAACCACTGTGGGTATTAGAAAAAGAACAGCACTCACCTGAGCACCGTGCCTCTTAGACCCACAAAAACCTGCTGGGTTCTAGTCCAGATGCAGCTGCTTTTAGGTCTGAAAGGATCATTAAGAGATTTGAATAGGATCCATGGATAGGATGCTTGGCATGATTAGAAGCAACAGATCAGAGACACCAGAGGTATTGAGAATGAATTGGTGAATGAAAAGCATACATCCAACATAATAAAATACTTTCAAAAAATTTAAATTAGGAATTGTTTTGATCAGAGTAGACTGAGATATTTTTGTGTCCCAGAGCTCCATCTTAATTAGCAGTCTTTTGAGGATGCCTGCATAAACAGCAACAGCAAAAAATTTAGGCACATATCACTTCAAGTGGAGGCATTTCTTTGCTCCATTATGTGCTGACAGGTTGCTCATGAGCTTCACCATTCTAGTGTCACGTGCATCTCATGCTAGTGGTGTGACATGGCTGTAGGCAGAAGCAGCTCTGATGCAAGGTGATGTTGCATGGTGTGAATGCAAGGAGAGGTGACTCAGAGGGAGTGCCACATTTTACCCCCCCAGCACAATAGGGGCCATGCCAAGAAATGCTGCTAATGGAGCTGGTCGAGGGCCACCCGGGTGCAGTGTCCCAGCCAGCCATTTCAGAACAGCATACTGTCCCAGGAGAATTACCTCTTGTTACACAAGATGATGGCTGACAAATGTGACTAAAGGCTACAGGCTCCCTTTTGGCAAAGCCTTAGCCCTAGAGGACCCTCCTTCCTTCTCCCACTGCACTCTCCTTGCTCTCCTTCAACTGACTAATCTCCCTACTCCATGCTTCTTTTTTAATTTCCTTCTCTGCTTACCTTTCTTCTATCTTTCTCTCTTCACATTTCTTTTGAAATGGTAGAATGATGGAATTTGCTTCCACCAGTGCGGAAAATGCATCTATACAGTGGCAGTTCCATTGCAGAAAGATCTTTCCAGAAAGTCAGTTTGCAGTGTGTGAGACCAAACATGTAAGGTTGTGCAACAGCTTATCACCTTGTCCAAAGCAACGGTTTGATTTCCTGCAATGTGGCTTTTTCATTGATAAAGCAGCGTATAAACTGTGGGATAATCCAGACAGGAAATTGTTCATAACCTCGTAAACATCAATAAATGTATAAATAAGGAGTTACTACACTGTACAGAAGGAATCTCAAAGGCTGTATGAAAAAAATGTACAGGTATAGGTGTAGCCCTAAGAAATGAGCCATAAAATAGAGATTTCCTCTCCTTTCCACTCCATGAAAATACTTACACAATATTCTCATTTCTCAAGGATGTGGGAAAAGACTTCTCTTTTGATACAGTGTTACAGACATGCTTCTGCACTTGTGAACTCTCAAGTCAGCCCCAGTCCATGCTGTGTACTTGGTTTTGCACAGAAGTACCTGAGCCTTGGTGCTCAGCTCATGAACAAAGGCCTGAAGGTTTAAATAAAACTGACTAAACTCTTGAGATGAGAAGGAAGAAGTTACCATTGGATTAGTCCACGGCAGGATCTTTCACAGTATTTAATAAAATAGTCAATCACAGAGCTTTTCAGACCGATTGGAGAAGTACTGCTGGGGTGTGCAAATGGACACTGAAGAATTCCACAGTGAGATGTCTCTGATTCAGATACATCTCTGATTTTGACTGGCAAAAGTGGACTTTGTTCACAGTCTATTAAACTGGCTTCATCTGATATTTCCTAGTTTATAACCTGTTATTATTTTTTATCGCTCACCATCATAAGAGTGACCCGAGACTTTGACTTATATGATGTGGAAAGTGTGGGGATGATAATACCATAAATACTAATCTAGTTTCTTTTCTTTCAGCTACAGAAGCACAGAAACTTGATTAACCCTGTTGCCTCCATCCAGAACTCACCAACACCAAACAATTCAAGGTCAATCACAGCAGAGGATGTAATGAACACACTGCATCACATCTTCACCCCTACACATGCAAATCCTCTAAGTAAGAATCATGCCACACTCGCCATTTATCCAGGCTTTTGCTGACTTATGTAGCAGCTACTCCCACAAGTTTTCGATCCCCTGAAAAGGTACAGATTTTTCTTCTTTTTTTTTTGTGTAATCCCACAGAGAAACAGTGCTACTGACTAGAAACAGGAGAGTCCATAAGTGAAAAACAACAGGACCGTGTATAAATGAGGCTGCATCATAAAACAAGTTCCCAGGCCTCCTCTTAGATACCATTCCCTTGCATCCTAAAGATTGTCTGCACCAGACAGGGTGGTGCTGGAGAATGATGGAACCACTGACATTCTCCTTGGCTGTATGTGGAATGATCACTGTATCTTAAAGATTCACACGCTGCACATTTTCTGCTCTAAGAAGTTTTTGTGAGACAACAGTGTTGACTGTTTTTCGTATTAGAACTAAAACTGGTGACAGACAGAAACACAGAGAAAAAACAAAGCCTGACTACAGCCTTGGTGGTGAAGAAAAGGCAGCACTTGAGCTTTTTGAGTTTGTCTGGCAACAGCTGCTTACATTTGTAGCTGGAGATGGATTGGAAAGGAAACTTTGGTTCTCCAGCCAGCCCAACAGCATGGGTTTGACTTTTCCACAGAAAAAGATGCTTTGCTTAAAAAGACTTTGTGTACTTTTTAACTCAAGAAATTGGATTTACTACATTATGGGAGAATTTGTTTTCTCTCTTGCCTTCTCCTTGACAGAAAGGAAGCAGGGCCATAGACTTCCCACAGGCACTGGTCTCTTAACCCAAAATCCAGTTCACCGGGATGTGAAACAATTCTACTTTTAGATCCCACTCTTCTTTTAACTACATTAGCCCTCCCAGTTTTAGATGCTGTGAGTGGGCAGCTGCTCCAACAAACAAAAGTATGTATATATATCTCTGCTAAGGAGTCTCAGGTGGAGTGACAGCCATTTTTCTCATGTCACCAGAAATGAGGGTCAAAATGCTTTGCACAACCTTCTGTAATTTTTTTAAGGGGAAGAAATATCAAGGGTGTGTCTTTGACCTTTGAAATCTGATGAGAATTCCCCTACAGACTAAGGTCAGAGGAGTTAGGAAACAATAGGGTTGATCACTCTGAGACAGCTCAAGGGTTAGAAAACAGTAGGAGAGATCAACTTAGTGCTGTAAAAATTATCACCATTTAAAAATACCTTTCATCTCTTAACTTACAAGGCCCATAAAAAGGCAAAATAAAAGTGCCTATTTCTCTCAGAAGTCTAGATGGCCAATATTCATGAAGAGGTCTATCTGCACAGGAGATCACAGAATTATTTAGACTGGAACAGACCTCTAAGATCATCAAGCCCAACTGTTAACCCAGGACTGCCAAGTCCAGCATTAAACCATGTTCCTAAACACCACATCTACAGCTCTTATAAATACCTCCAGGGATGGTGATACAACCACGTACCTGGGCAGCCTGTTCCAATCCTTGACAGTCAGTGAAGAAAATCTCATTGAAGAAATTTTTCCTAATATCCAATATAAACTTCCCTTGGTGCAACTTGAGGTCATTTCCTCTCGTCCTGTCACTTGTTTCTTGGGAGAAGAGACTGACACCTACCTCACTACAACCTCTACATGAAAGTAAGGATCTCGGGTAAAAGCAAGTAAAGCAAGGATCCAAAGGTAAAGAATTTCATATTTATTCTGACCTGGGGACCATCATCTGTATGCATTTGGTGCTACTCATCATATGATCCTCCCTGAAAATGTTTTCACTTTTCTGTTTAAAAAGAGTGAGGCAATATGAATGGCTGATTTAGAGACATGTACACACAATAAGTTTCTTGGTTTAACAAATCTGTCTGTATCTTAGAACAATACATTTAATCATTCTTAAGTTGAGGCCAAATTTTTTGTTCTTACTCACCAGAGCCTAAAAGGGTATAATGCATTAAATGGGGCTTTAGGTAAGTCTGAACAAAGCTATACCTTTTACACCTTGCAGATTCTGTAGCTTTGTAAGCTTGAGCACCCCTTGTTGTACAGTCCATGCTCCCGTCCCTGGAAGTGTTCAAGGTTAGGTTGAATGGGGCCCTGAGCAACTTGGTCTGAGGAGCAGTTTGCCCTGTGGCAAGTTTGGCTGAAGCCATCTGTGCTAGGCAAGTTCTGGAGATACTGTTGGGTTTGCATGCCTCGAGCATGGTCCTTGAGAAAGAATGATTCTGGTTCCTAGTGTGGCTAGGCAGCATTCTTGGACATATTTTGGTGGCTGGAAAAGAAAACCAGCAGAAACTGTGGTGTGCTGTCCCCAGGCCTATCCCTACTGATCCAAGTTTTATCCCCTCCCCCTCTTCAAATCTGGATTACCTGCTAACTCCTGAGCAAAGATCCCATTTTTCTGTCTGTTGCCAGAAAGTTCAGTGACCTGTGATCAAAAATTCTGCTGGTAACAGCAGGCTCAGAGCCAGCTGAGGCTGCAGGCACCTGTGTGATTTTCCTGTTTCTACCCCCATCATTCCCTGCAACTGGCAGGATAGAGGAGAGCACCATTTGCGCTCCAGATCCTTCAACCAGGCTGTGAGATCCCTCTTGATTGACCTCGGACTTCTTGTTGGGACTTCATCACTGCCCACCTGAAAAGACAGTAGTGGATAATACCCGGAGGGCTGTAACAGGCTGGAGAGTTCCTTGGTACTACCTCATACACTAGCTCATGAGCATTCAGGCCCAGTGACAAAACATTCAAAGCTAAAATGAGCTACCATGAATGGGATCAGCCTCAAGCAGAGTTCATGCGCATCCTCCCTGAACAATCACCCCCCTCACACACACCCACACACCCCAAATAATGAGAAGCTGATGGAAAATCTGTAACAAAACTCCTAGATGCACCATCACTGACAGCCTCAGGTTTAAACAATATAGCTCTCAAGCGAGAAACTTGAGATTAAAATATAAACATGAGTGAGAAATGGTGCCAAGCTTGGAGGGATTAAGGGATTCAATGAAAGATGAAACTTCAGAAAGTCTTTGAACCTGTTTCAAAATCCTTGAAACTCAAAGGCATAGAAAAGTAACCTCTTAGTTGCTACATAAAGCTGTGTATACATTTGCCACTACCTGCAAAGGCAGCTCCTATGTTTTAGTGACCAGAAAAGCGAACATCTCTCAACCACAGACCTGTGAACTGTTCCAGTTAAATTCCCTCTCTATCCATACATGAGAAACACAAGGTCTCTCTTACCATAAAAAGCATAAAATATTTCTTAGGCTTTTCTCTTTATACTAATCTAACCTCATGAAGTGTTCATGACTTGAGGCACGAGAAACAGACTGGAAATACTCATGACAGTCTTAGTTGGAGAACTCGATTATGAGAATTATTACATCCTGCAAGACTCCATGATCACCAAGGGACTTGCGAATGAATGGGACTAACCAAGCAACCAGTCGGATTTCCAAAAATTTTTTGTCACCTTCCTTGGTACAACACAGAAGGGCAAAATGTTCACTGATCCTTACTGAAATTCAACTGGAGGATACAGCAGGAAAAGAGCAATGGATCTGCCTAAATTAGGCTGTCTAGATGGTGGGTCACATAAGTAGGCCTCTTTCCACTGGAAGACTTTCTTCTTCCTAAACCAGTACACCATTAACACTGCATTCTAATTCCTTGGCAGAAAGTGTTGCTTCAAAGCCCTTTCAAACTATGTTCAGGAAGCTCAGAGGGATGCGTGTTTTGTTTGGAACGCAGTGAAGGACAGCTTGAAGTACAGCCCGGGGACCACAGAAAGCAGCCAGCAACCAGGACACCTGTGCCTGACTTCTTGTGTTGCCAGGCATTTCTTTGTAGAAATGCACATACTCGACCTTTTGCTTTGGTTTAATCCTGAAAATTGGGGTAGCACTAATTTGTTCTGTACAGAAGCATGGTGGGAGTCCACAACTATTTGGAAAGGTCACTTAAGGCTGTTTTTCTGTTTCATTTTGTTGAATTTCTCAGTGAAATGACCTTGTAAGCTACAGGTGCAGCGGTCAGCTGAAACTAACCCTTAACTAGCCAGCTTCCAGAAAGAAATGAGTATTTCTGTGTCTGTTGTTTCTCAGGAATGTTGGGCAGTACAGAAATCTTAATGCTGTCAATGTTGTTGGCTCAAACACTGCTTTTGACATTTCAGGAAGAGAGTGTGAAAAATTAACAGATATATGCACATTTTTATGCATGAAGAACAATCCTTAACCCTTCACACCTCCTAAAAGAACATTCGCATTGTCTGGGTGAGCAGGGAAGAGGCACTGCAGAAGTGGCATTTGGCTTTCCTTTTTAAATTCACACAGGATTCACCTCTGAACTTCCTCATTCGCCTCACATTCTGAAAGGATCAGAATGCAAGAGTATATGACTAGAGCTCTGCAAAAACTTGACAGAAGATAGAATGACAGCTAGGGTGGGATAAATTACGCTTGTTAAAAGAAAGCTAAATATCACGTTACTCTTGAGGATTTGGCTATAGTGATTTAAGGCTACATGAGAGCACTGAATTGGAGGTTTAACTTGCTTTAGGATGTACATAACAACTTCACACACTTAACTAATTCATGTCCGCTTTCCTGAATAGACAGGGGACAGTCAGAGGTCAGCCAGAAAGCCAGGGAGCGGAACTGGGAACTAGCAAGTACAATGTTAGTTTCTGCAACAATTGCTATGTTTTTCTTTTCATATGAACTCAGCTAGGATTACACATGCCATACTCATCCTATTACCATGCATTAATTTTCTGTTACTCTGGCTTGCAGATCTCTCCCAAACCAACTCTTAGTGAAGTTTAGGAGGCATGTCCTCACTGCACATTGAACTCATTTTACGACACTGAAATACTGTCAGGTCCTAACATGCTCAGGCTGTTTCAAGGCCAAGTCAGATAGTAATCAGTTGTCGTGCTTGGAGAACATTTGCTCTAATATGTGTCTGTATATTTCTGCAAGGGAAGAGCTGCCAGGGAGGTGCCCTGGGAGGGCAGAAGCAGGGAGTAACGGGGAGCTGCCATCCTGCATGTGTGCCAAACCTCTAAAAAATGAGGGAAGTGTGTTTGTACATTTTTACTGCTGGGGTCTGCAATGGTGTTTTCAAACCTTCCATTTTCCCTCTGGGATAACCAAGAGTCTGCATTACAACAGCATCAGCTGTCCCATAGATTAGACAGCATATGAGAGTGGGATACAGCTGTTATCAGATAGTGTTTCTGCAATGTTCAACAGTGTAAGCTTTACAGCCACAAGTATCACTTGTCTTTCTTGCTTCAGATTTTAGTCCCCAGTTGATATTATTCTTTGTGTTATCTCTTCTTTTTTCCTGTAAAGCTAGAAGGAATCTCTAGCATTTAATGGACTTTTAATAGGCATTTCAGTTTTCAAATAAGAACAACCCCTTCATTTGTAAATCGTGCCTCGAAAAAGTCTTCAGTGCCTAGTCTGGCTGCAGTCCTCCTTCACCTAGGCACTTGATGAAGTACATTTTAGAATGTCATTGCCATTAAGATAAATCAACTCCTTTAAGATACATTTATTAAGTATAGAAAGGTAGGTATCATCTAAGTGGTTCATCTATCATTGCAATATTTTTCTCGAAATGAATACAGTAACCATCCATGACCTATAATTTTCAGAGGAGAATATGTTTGTAAACCTCAACAGAAAGCAGGTTTGGATACTTCAGTTTGCTTAAAAGTCCTGTTTAGAACCACCTATAGAACAAGGATAAAATATGGAGAATTATCAATGACAAAGGCTCCTTTCTGCTCATTCAGGATGCTGTTAAGTGTTCTAGAGCTCCAAGGGTTTGAATACCCTTCCATTAAAACTCTGTCATCTATCCATCCATCCATCTATCTATCTATCTATCTATCTATCTATCTATCTATCTATCTATCTGTCAGTGCACGTTACTACTTCACAAAGTGGAACTCTGATCTGAAACTCATCATGCATATTAATCAATTAGCTACAAATGGCATCAATTGACTCTCTGCAGTAGCTTTACATGAAACCTAGAAACTCATTTTGTAATCATCTCTCTTATTAGCTCACTAGGAGGAAAAAACCAAACTCCCAAAAAACAAACAGAAGGATAAGAGTGTGGTAAAGGAAAGAATTATGTATCTTGTGGCACTGAGAAACCTCAAACTCAAGTTGGATAGAGATTTTTCAATAAAGAACACAATTAGCAAGCAGTCTGTGTTCATTGAGATCATAACATCATTACAAACAAATCTCAAAGCCTGAAGTTTTAAACTAAAATGTACTTATCTTAAACTTAAGAAACCTTTGTGTTTAACTGCAGAATGGAAAAAGGTAGCTCCTTGTTTAAATTCTATTTCCATTTAAAAATAAAAATAATAAAAGAAGAGAATGTCTCTGGGAGGACACATACATGTCTTGAATGCACAATTATCTGCAAAAAAGCAAGATTACTACACTAAATGTACTCAGGCAGGCATGGGTCCCAGGCTGAAACAAGGAGCAGTGTGGACTGATCAAATACTTTCAGTACCTGAGTCAAATTCTTACTTCTCTTAGCATTAGCTCCAGGTCTGAGTTCACTATTACCTCTGGAAATTTCTCCTTGGAATATGCAGTTGCTGCTTGGCAGACGTAGTGTAAGCCACATGGACAAGTGTAGGGGCCATGTATCCTGCCTTTCCAACCATGTCAGGGCTGTCAGTGAGGAATGCAGCTTGTGGGCTAACCACCCTCTTTATGACTCCTTGTTGAGATGCAAGATCCAAGTTCCTAGGAAGAGGTTAAGAATTTTTTTTTAGATACTCACGGCATTTTTTTGTAAGTACTTGAATGCAGTGCTGGTGAGGAAGCTGCCAGGGCAGCATTTTTTTTTTCCACCAGACAATTCCCTTTTGTCAATATTTCAAATATTTTGTGGAAATATATCAACTTCAAAAGAATATTATGTGAAATGGCATTCTTGGTCCAAACAGGCAGTGATGAATTCTACCTGGTTCGAATACGTGAAGCTAAGTGGTAATAGCAGGATGGGCAAACAGTTTGTTAGAGCAGAAGATGTCCAAAATTATAATCCAGGTAAGAGAATACTTCATCCATTGAACTGTGATGTGCCAGTTAAAAAAAAACAAAACAACAAAAAACCCAAAAAACACAGGTCTTGATTTTTTAGTGAAGGAATACAGAAGTGCAAAAGAAACATCCCTAAATTGAATCAGAGGGTGGATTTTAAAAGACTGCAGATGTCTGTTGTTAGAACTGTGAAAACATAGAAGCGATTGTTTCCTTGAGCAATTGTTACTATTGTGTAAGTGGTTCCCAGCATGGTAAACAGCAAAGGTAAGATGGTGAGATACAGATAGCTTGGAGAAACATGTACTATTTGTCAATACCATTTTGGTGAGGGCAACTACAAGTAGATTTGATATAGCATGTGCAGTGTTGGGTATCATTAATATTTGTGAGCAAATCCATGAGTGTGTAGCACTGTCAGTCCTTTTATCAAGCACAAACTTCAAAACTCTGTATTTGACTAAATATTCTCTGTGTAATTTTCTCTTCTACCTGAAAGAGCATTGTGCTGGGTTTGGCTGGGATGGAGTTAATTTCCTTTATAGTAGCTGGCATGGGGCTATGTTTGGATTTGTGCTGGAAACAGTTGTGACAACCCAGGGATGTTTTCCTTACTGCTGAGCAATCCTTACACAGGGCCAAGGGCTTTTCTGCTCCTCACCCCTCCCCACCCCACACAGGAGTGGTCTGGGGGTGCACAAGGAGCTGGGAGAGGATGCAGCCAGCACAGCTGACCCCACCTTTGGTCAGCTCCGTATCGTACGACATCATGCTCAGCACATAAATCCACAGGAAGATGAAGGAAGGGGGGCATGTTCAGAGTTACAGTGTTTGTCTTCCCAAGTAGCTGTTACACAGCCCTGCATTCTTGGGCATGACTGAGCACCTGCCTGCGGATGGGAAGTGATGAATGAATTCCGTGTTTTATTTTGCTTGCATGTGCAGCTTTTGCTTTCCCTATTAAACTGCATTTATTGCAGTCAATAAGTTTTCTCACTTTTCCCACCAAGGGGGAGCAAGAAAGTGGCTGGACAGAGTACAAGACAGCTAAATGATGTTAAAATCAAAGTGAGGAAAAGAAACTGACCCCAGCTGAGGAAACAATTTAAGAAACTTGGTACAGCCTGCTTCTAATGTAATTTTGTAATTTTTGCTGCTGATTTTGAAGTTTCTTTTCAGGTTACCCTTGGATCTTCACTATTGTGGAAACTTTAAATTGTGTTTGCTCAATATTGAACTCTGAAAATACTGCTAGATGTTTTCTCTTTTCCAAATTACAGAATCATTAGAATTGGCCCGCATTCTAACTCATTCCCTTAATTCTAATGAATGTTGCACTTAGTTTTGCTAAATTGTGTATCAAATAGCTGCTTGATATCCTTCTGCTGCTATGTTGATACTCTTGCAGAAATACTCTGCAATCACTAGACTGAGATCCATTCATTGCAAAACAACCAGATGAGCTAATGGCTCACATTTGGCTTCTTCTCTTTGCAGTCCTGTTTCCTGAGAAAGCTCGTATGTGTCTAAGTTCATGTGTGTCTTTCCTGTCCGCCTCCTTGGATCTTTTTCAGCTATTGACCAGCTTTAACTATATTTAACACATGAGTAGGAGTCCCAAGGACACCACAGGTTCAATGGAAATGGTCAGGTGAGAAAAAAGAGGAGACTTTTTTAAAAAAAAACAAACATGTAATACCTGGATCTGATACTGCTTAAGAATTCAGATCAAAAACATCCTAAAACTTCAAGCTTCCCCCGACTCCCAGACACGTTTTTATGTCATGTGATGAGCTGCAGAGATTACACACATTGAGACAGATCTTATCTTCCGTGAAGAGTAAATCAGGGGTTCCCGGAGTTCTGCAAAGTGAGTTAGAGGTGATAGTAATTCCTTTGTTCTTTACCAGGTAATGATAAAGAAATGATCAGGAGAAACACTGCTTTTAATTTTGACCTGTTTTCCACCAGATGGTGCTCCTTCCCTTGTCCTGAGGTTGTTCTTCCTATCGAGTAATACCAGACTCTCTGCATCCGTCTTCACCCACCCTGTATACTCGGGTGCATTGCTCTGGGTGTCTGCCTCTAGCCAGCACTGCTTTCCCAGCTCTGACCTGCAGCTGTGCTTTGTTTGGGGTCTGGTTCTTCAAAGCCTTCTGCATTATGAAACCGTGATAGTGCCGAGCCCAATCACATTGCGTCAGTACAGCTCAGTGCTTTGTTACCACCATACACATTCACCTCTGTGGCACTGTCTGAGACAAGCAAACCAAGAAATAGGTGCAATTCCACACACCGGCATGACTGTTAGAGGCCGTGATGTATCAATCAAGCGTGGGATTATGACCTGTGATGGAATGTGTTAGCTCTTTGGAAATCACAGATTGGTTTCTCCAGACTAGGTCTGTATCAGTGTAAACAAGTGGATGACAATACCAAATTAAAAACAAAGGCTGAGTCAAGGAGGAAATAACACTGATTTTACAGTGTCTGCATCCTGTGTTTTCCAGAGCACTTGCTGCACTTTCCTTGACACTGCTCCCTGCAGAGGGTTTGATACTGCACCAGCCAGAGCCAAGGCACTTTGGCTCACTCAGAGCAGATCACCAAAGTACTCTTGTAAGTTCCACTTTTATCTAGGACCAGTAATACAGCCAGAAAAGGACGTTGTAAACGCATTTTTATCTCTACTGAAAGCATAAAAAGTTTAGACAGTGTCCCATGACTTTTTCTCTGCCATTTTAGATTTATGGAGTGACACTGCACAGAATAGTAAAGGCACTGACCCACAAGCAAAGCTCCTGAGACCTGACAAGCCTCCAGCCACTGGATGCTTAGTGGACACAGCAGAGCCAGCTGCAGCCCCGTCCTTCAGCCGTCAGTATCCTCAACCTGCTCACAGCCCTCCCCTCTGCCTTTTTCTTGAATCTGCTATTAAGAAAACTCCTGAAATAACTGAACATATATTTTGCTGTAAGGCTTTCCCTTAATTTCTTTCTCCCTCTCAGTATATTTATCCTGCTGGCAGTCCCCACCCTACCTCCCACTCCCCCATGATGGTGCATTATTGCTCTTGTGCAGGAGATACACTTACCAGATGTGTCAGGAAGGGATGGGTGGGGATTCCAACATCTGACATAAATAGATGGTGAGCAGGAGGAGTTTCTTTTCTGCAGGACTTTTGTCCTATGCTCTTACTATGTTACTGGGCTAGGAAGGAGGCAGGTAAGAGATTATAGTGACAGAACTACTCCTTTCATTGGAAGTTCTTGAAGTTTTTATGAGACTGAGAACTATCACTGCCCTACTCACCTCTTCCTGAACTGAGACAGACACTTGCCCAGGCTGCACAGTGAGTCACTGCTGAATGTGTATGCCTTGGCTTTAGCTTGCAATTCCATAATGCATTTTAGGGACTCTGCAACAACAGATGATTTAAAAGAGAATTAAAATGAGTAAAGAAAACCTCAGTGAGACCAAATAACTATAACAAATCTAAAGGTTGTAACTGCTGAGTCCTATTCTCTCCTGTTGGATGGTGCTAATTCACGTAAGTCCTTACATCCATAGATCAAGAGCCTTCTTAAAACCAGTTGCGACTTCTGCTAAAAGTTAAACTCAAATTCCATTCTACTTCTTTCCTTTTTTCCCCCACTGTTTAGTGGAAAAAAATAAATTTTCAACTGTGAAAATTTTACTTTCCTTTTTTTCTTTCCTAAAGATTACGCGTTTTTTCATTACCTGTGCACAATGTGCAATTGTGGATATTTAATTTTAATAGCAAAAAGCATTATACTTTACTCACTGTCAAGCAGCAGAGTCCTAAAAACAGCTTCTTCACAGTCTGCCCATGTTCAGGAATGGTGACTGATTGCACAGACCTTGAGACTCATCCTGAGCTTAAGTTTCCTTGATGTCTTGGTGATGCGTTGGATCATGTAATCTGTTGTGAGGTTTGTATGCCCCACATTTTCAAATGCCTCGATGTTCTAACCTTCACGGGCAGATCCACTTTTAAGCTAAAAGGAGCAAAGATATACTCCCATAGCTATGATTAGTGATAGAGCCACTGCATGTGTTTGTGCTAAATATTTAATGGATTAATGACAGTAAATGTTATGGCTCAAGATCTGTATGTTAGTATGGATTGGAAAGTCTGTTTCAGCTTGGTCTTTTTCTACCTAGAAGTCTGCTTCATTTCAGAAACAATTCATAGGAGTGTTCTCATCTTCACTCTCCAGCTGCCTTAATAGTATGATGCATTTATAGGAGAAGGAAAATTATTAAAAGAATTTATGCTCTCATTTGATTCACTACCCAAGAGAAAAAAAAAAAAAGTTTAGAGTATTCGTGGCTAAATGTATTCCTTCTTTCCCATTCAGAATGGCTTGATTCACACGTCTCTAGGAATGATTTTTGCCAGAGGACAAACTGAATATTGAGTGGTCAGCGTGAAAACTGATTTAGAAACAGTCACAATTCTGATGAGGATGGGACAATAGGACTTCAGGAAATACTTGTTTATGAGGCAAGAATGCAAATTGTGCAGTGTGCGTGCAGAAGAGTTAATCCAACAAAAAGTGGTTTTATCTCAAGACGCAGTTTAAGACTGTGCTGCCCTTCCTTAGACATTTTAATTGCAAGTGGAGAGAGATAAGCTAGCACTCAAAGTGACAGCAAGCTAATACAATGCTTTGTATTGAGAGCACAGGAATGAATAGCTTTCTCATTACCAATTTCAGGCATGGGCAGGCAGAAGAAAAGGCAATGTTAAGATCTGGAACAAGTCTAGAGATCCTGCTTCCTCCCTGAACCAGCCAAATGGGGAAAGTGGAAGCACAACTCCATTGCTGGGCTGGAGCAGTTTGGAATCTTGATGCTTAGTGATTATTAATGGGCTAAAAGTTACAGGGAGAAACTGTTTTTGATGTTTCATAGATTCACAAAATATAATGAAGCTAGTCTTGCACTGACTAAGACAGTGGCAGTGGCAATGACCTAACATCTTAGTTCTATCGCAACTCTGAAATTAGCAGGCTACCAAAGCTAGTGCTGGAGTGGGGTGAAGCAAGACTCTCTGGGGAAGGAGAGGACTCTGCCTCCAAAAGGTTACCAAGGAACATCTGTGATTCAGAGCTGAAGTGACAGAAGAAGAAGGTGTATTCCAGAAAGCCTCCAGCTATGCAGCTCAGATGGGCAGTGCTCCTGGCATGGAGCTGTGGTATCGACTGCTGCTGTCCTTGAAGCTGATGGCACACCTCTTCTGACTTCGCCCCCTGCATTCAGATTTGGGTGCTGGGTGTTAGGAGGCTCTTTTCTTGCTCTTTTTTATTCTTCTTTTTTTTTCATAGACACTACCATAAACACTCTATTTGCTTACCAAAAAGAGCTCAATGTCTAGACCAAGTTCTTATTCGTCACTAAAATCCTCTCAAAAGACTTCCAAAGGCAGTGTAGAAGGCACTCTTCAGCACTGGCAGTGACAGTGCCCCTTGGCACCCACTGGGACATTGTAGTTCCTATGGCTGACACATCCTTTTAGAAGCTGTGAGCATTTCTTGGGGAAACACATCTAGCTGAAGGTCTCCCAGCCACATCCCTTTTTCTCTCGAGGACACAAGAAGAGCACACCAAAACTGTACTCTACAGGTCCTGCACATTAGTGAAGCAATGATGAGTTTCTCCATGTCTTTCTCAAGGGAACTTTGAAGTCATCCGAAGAGCTTTGGGAATGTATATTTTAATAACAACCCAGGACCGTACTTGCATTTGGCTTTGCCATTTTGTTTACTACAGTGTTTGTGAAATAGGGACAAGCCATAAACATCCACCTAGCTGCACTTCTGCAATGACATGCTCTGACATGCACAAGCATTTTTGGTGGAAGTGCTCCCGCAGCCTTCTTCTTTGAGGGTTTTCAAGTCATCCAGTTAGGGAGGAAAACAACCGTAACATGTTACTGAGGTCACAGATGAATAAGACATTATGAATAGTCATGCTGGAAACAAAAGCTTTGGTGAATACTCGGTGAGAACTGTGGGGGTTGACAAAAGTTTGCAGAACAATTCAAATTAATGAAGCACATGGAAAAATGTTACCTTGTGGATAATTTCCAGGCTAAAAGAGTTTTTGAATAAACTGTTCGATGTTGGGATTTCACGCGCCCTTATTTTCATCTGAGTTGTGAATCATCTGATCATCGGCTTGAAGGGAAATCATTAAGTAAAAAAAATTAGTGGCGGGGGGGGGGGGGGG
>VZTI01005062.1:1491666-1512200 GCA_013397865.1 Struthidea cinerea | reverse complement strand
GTGGCAATCAATGTGTCAGGTTTACCCTATGTCCCAGAGCAGTGAATAATTGCTGTTACTGTAGCAACCGATGGCTTAATGCCTAAGCTTAAACTTCTCCCCAGCAGTGTCAGATCTTCTGAGTGGGTCATAAATAAATGTGAATATATATATCATTTTTGCATCAGAAACTTTGCCAACAGATAAAATACCTTTCTTTCTTATGCCATTTTAAAAGAGAGCATATACTAACATGCCCACATAATAGTAACTTGTCCATTTGTGACAAAGCTTTTCTCCGTATCACATCTTACTGCCAACAGTTAACAGTCAACAACTTCCTTCATGAAGTGCTGCAATTTTATCTGGAAGTTTCAATCAGATGTGTTTGTAAGCTTTTCTCAACTATAGATTGTGAACATTTATATATTTATTCTCCCAGCAGCTGTGTAAAATGATACAGTGCTTTACAGCTCTGGACCTGAAAGACAAATATCATATAACCTGCCTATAGTGTTGCAGAAAGTCTACAGTAGAAAGAGAACTACATTCCAGATTTCCTAAGATCACCTCCAGAGCCTTACATAATTTCCCAAGCTAAACATCAACTCTGCGGTCATGGGTCCAGACATATCTGTCCCCAATATGTTAAATGGTAGAAACATGCTGGCACAAAAAGATGGGGTGAAGTTGAGTGTTAGAATATTTACTTTTCTCAATCTTACATAATCGTAGCATGCTAATCTGATTTTCCTACCTCTGAGGTAGATTTTACAGATTTTTCTCAAGTGATGCAACATACTTCAAGTTCACTTTGGTCATTCAGTCACTTATTTCCCCTTTCTTCCACAAAATAAGAGAAGGTTTGCCACTTGTCAGGAAATTTCCAGTGAAAGGACAAAATTGGTAGCATCAATCAGCTGAAAGTAAGAATGTGCTTATTACATGAAAGTGCATACTTAGCAATTAAAATCGTCTAAAACAACATTGTAGTTGTTTTTGTGCTTTATATACAGTATTAAAAATAAAATAGTCTCCCACATGTAATTTATGAAAGCAGCTAATAATGAGTTCATTATTGCATAGCAAGACAATGTTGCAGTCGTGGTTACAGGCCTAGCCAAAGTCTTTGATCTTCTGGTTCATTAATGTATAAATGAAAAGACCTTAGCTAATTATCTCAGTAACTGGTCTCACCCAGGTCTCAGTCAGTTCTTATTCAAGGGCTTACTCTTTCATTTTCCATCCTCTGTGCAGGGACTGAGTCACCTGAGTCATGATTTATTGTCCTTTCGTATAAGAGATTTGTTATTTTCATACCTCTGTCCAAGGGACTCATCTGTCTATAAAATTTGCAGTTGAAACAATTTGAAAAATGCCAGGTGATGTAGCTATTTGCAGCGACACCACTGGATATTAGTAAAGCAGCGCTGATTTTAAATAGGCAAATGGAGCACCTAAGAGTTGAGCCAGCCCCAGGGCTGAACTGAGTATCATCAGAGCATCGCTGAACTCTTCAGGCTCCTTCCTCTGCTCCCAGGCGACTAGGTTGTGAAACCCATGACTGGGAATGAGAGTCCATGTTAAGAGGGCATTTAAAAAATCCAGTGAAGGTGATTTTTTGAATGTGCTAGCCTAGCTACTAACAGCGTACTCTGTCAGAAGTTAGCAGCAAATAATTTTCTCTATCAGCTCTTGGCTCTTTACACAAAAACATGGTATAGTTTAATGTTTTTGTTACTGCAAATGGTCACTTTTATTCAGATAAATTTCAGTCAAAATTACATATATAAGATATATATTTATAAAATAAAAATTCAGTCTGCATTCTAAATTATTGAAATCTGATCTTGATGGTGATTCTAAAATGTGGTCTTTGTTTTATACACAGATTGTGGTTTTCAACTTGCATCTCAAAGAATAGTAATAGTTACCAAATGCTGCTTAATAGATCATTGCCAGTCTCTCTCCCCTTCTTCCCCCATTTTTTCATTATTTTAATAATGACAGTTCAGTGACAGCAAATAAGAACATTATGTTCCTGACTTAGAAGTTGCATGCCAAATTATTTTATGCCAGGATTCTGTGACACATCCTGTATTTATTACTATAAACAAATCACATTCCATGAAGAATTGTGTCATTAGAAACTCACATCAAATTCATATGTTACAGTATTAATATGATGAATGTTTGGAATAGTAAGATTGCTGATATGGCTTCAAGTTCTAGTATAATTTCTTTTTTGTTGTATCTTTCAATGAATCCATGCAAGGCCATATCATGGCTTACCTGCCTCGACTGCCATTGATTTTCCAGGGATGAGACCTGGTGCTGGGAATGGAATCTGTTTTATACAACTATGCTATGTGGAGAAAAATGCTGAAGGTAATATTTAACAACGGTTGGACTCACATGTAATTAACCAATATTTTCAGGGGAATTTGCTTCTGTTATTTTTTTACTATACACAATTGCGCATGAACAGGTGGCTGCTTTCTTTCAACTCATATCCTTATGGACAGTGGATTTCATGATGCCTTGGTACCTCTACCTACAGTATTACTGGAGATGTGAAAAGAGATACAATGTACAGTTTAGAAGATGAAGCGACATGGTGAGAGGAATATGACAGTGGATTATAACTGGAGCATATGGTTCAACATGATCAGGGCAAAACTGAGCCAGATAAAACTTCTTGGCAGAATGTGACAAATCTCTGAAGAGTCTGTAGAGGAACAGGTATGAGTACCATTGTAACCAGTCTAGATGGTAGTTCTAACAGTAGTTTCAATTAATGAAATACACTTGATTGCCAAGAAACTGCTCTAAAGGCACAAAAAAGCCCTAAAGCCTGTCGCAACCTTGTCTGATCACTTACCTGACTTTGGTTTGAATAGGAGGTTAAGACACGTTCTGAGGTCCACGAGAGCCGGAACTGTCCTACGAAATCACAGAATGGTTAAGGTCAGAAAGGACCACTGCAGGTCATCTATAAATATAAAAAGCAAGTAAATACAATCAAATGTATGAAGAAAAAAATATAGAAAGTGACTGTAGCATTACCTATGAAGCTGAAACTCCTTGTTTTTTTTACCCTTTTTTCCACCTCTTTCCTTTTCTTCTCCACTCCATTTCTTCTTTTGTAAGTTTTGGGGATACTAACATATTTTCCTGTGTTTTCTGTGTTGTGATCCAAGAACATGCCTTCTGTGCTCTTTCTGTCCATATGCAAGAATGCTCAGATCTACAGATCTCCTGCCTGTCCCCATCAAGACCATTAACTAAATTATGTACTTGGCAGTAAGGACAGAATATCCAATCCATGTTAGTAGCAATGGTTCAATCTCCTAGCACAGAAATTGACTGAAAGCCTGTGTCTATTCTTTCCTCCAGATCTGGCAGCCCCAATAGGTGTTTCCTTCAGGTGTGGTCTGGAGAGGCATTTCTGCAATGTGTATATGTGTGTGGAGGTGCATGATAAAGCCACCTGTCTCTTTAATCAGTGGGGGACAGATTCCCACCACTGGGGTGATTGCAAGAGGCATTGCTGTCTGTTAATATGTCTGCATGTAAGTAGAAGGATCTCCTGCAGGGCATGAGACACTGATGGAGTTTCTTGGAGATCACAGCTCCAGCTCCAAGGCTTTCGCTGTCTTAGGGAGCGGCTCAAGGAGAGACTCACTCCTTTGAAATTCAGGGCTGTTTTGCTGTGGGTCACTGAGCCCAGTTTGCAAGCCACAGAATAAATCCTACTAAAGTCACTACAATTCTTCTCATTCTTTCCTCCCACAGATGCAGAATGCCAGCTGCTAAAAGCCGTTTCAGAAAGGGCATGGGAGAAACCTGGGAGAAGGTTTTTCTTTCTAAATAAATCAAGTCATTAATTCTGACTAATGCAATGTTGTGTAGTAACCCTATACAGGGGTGATGAGGTGCCAGCTTCATGTCAGTGTGCCTCACTGCAGTGCCTTCAACACTGTTCACATGGTCACCTTCCAGGTTTGCTAGTCTGGTTTGTAAGAGGCAGATGAAGCTCCTCAGTGCAAACACCCACAGAAGTGAATTACACTGGCCCCTTGTCCTGGAAAAAGTGATATACATATGCTTTAATCTGGAAAAAAGTGCCAGATGTAAGGATTAGAAACATGAAATCTTTGCCGAGTAAAAGGCATCTGGAAAATATTAGGGCTATCAGACATGGACAGCCCACCTCAAATACTAATGCAGCAGAACTCCAAGGATAAAGGCTGAACCTCTGTGCCCCTCAAGTGTAATTAGCATGATAAATGCTAGTACAATAGTCTGGTACACAGTCTGGTATATCCAAGATTTTCCTTTACGGGATCGCTAATAAGCTCTGTAGAGTCTTCATCTCTAGACATATCCACTGAAACTAGGAATGCCTCACGAGCAGGAATGTATTCATCTTTATAGTGTTACATTGTTTCAAGAAAGGTGGCCTCCTTAGCATCATGACTAGAGAGACCTCGAGAGGCAAACTGCGGAAAGACTCACAGAACCCAGAGGAATAACCCAGGCCTCTGAAGTCCTCTCTCTTTCCTGTTTAGCAGAAGTCTCTGCTCCACAGTGCAAGTTTTGTCACCAGCTGACTTCCAATGAGGTCAGTGTTAAATATTTGCTTATTCTATTCCCAATCTTCCTTAGAATGATATTTCCCCCAGTCATGCATGCATCAGACGAGCACATTCCCTGGCAGATAGTGTACTAACTAACTCCCCTTCCAACTAAAGGGTGTAAAAAAAACTCTTGGGACATATAAGGATAAACCACATGCAGCTAGTGAGAGATTTTCTCTTAAATGTTAGCAAAGTGAAAGCATAGTAAGGAAAGGGTGCATTGTCTCAATTTCATTATACAAACAAATAAAAGTACTTGCAGTTCCATGGAATTTTAACACAGTTAATCATAAACTTGATATTTGCATCTCACAGGCACTGAACATTGTGTAGTTACTGGAACTGGGATAAACTGGTTTTGAAAGATTTGCCTGCTATAGCTATGTTCAAGGGTTAACCCTCACTCCTCTGCTCAGATGTTGGCAAAGGAAATCCTCTCATAATCACAAAGATTGGAAGTTAGCCTATGAATTGTTCACATCTCTATCTTGCAGGTAGCTGCTTGCTTTGAGATGCCCTCAAAAGATCTGTTCTGGTATGACTCCTAAGGCTAACTCAAACCATGAAGGGTTGGGTTTTTATTGTCCTTTGTACCCATATAGTTCTTAGACCCCCCTTCACTCATTTCTGTGAAGCTATTCCAACTTCTCCTAATGGCAGATACATCCATTGCCTAACTCTAAATGCTGAAATCTTGGAGTCTTATTTAATATCCTTTCCCAAATGCATGAATGTACTCTTTTAAATTCACTCGGCTCACATTTATACACCACGACTGAAATGTGCAGAAGAAGCTTCTCAGTTTATCCCCTCCTCAGTCATTCAGTCATGCAATGCTCACTCACACGCACACAGACGTGCATGAAAATGCACTCATCCAGAATCCTGCTCTTCAGTGTCATGAAGAGTGAGAAGGGCACATTGAAGATCTTGGGCACGCACATATTCCTGCCATTGTGGGCCTTTGTTGGGCATATTCCTATTTGAGCAATCCAGGGGAGCGGCACTGCTACCATAGATCCCTCATAACTAATCAAATCCATAATCTCTCAGTCAGATGCTCTGCACCTCAATTTGTCTGTCTCTGTATTCTCAGTTAGGACACGTGTTGTGCCATCCTGTCCTTAAACTGCTTTTGATCTAAATCTGGACACGGGTATTTGTGTCCAAGGTTGCCCTTGACTCCTCATCTCTGTTTCATTTTCCCATGCTGTGTGGATTACAAGGGTGACTGCCTTGCAAGTAGCTGATTACAGGGTGAACAATTCCCATTTTTTCATGTAACTGGCCCTGCCATTCCTTTTCAATCCCATTTTATTGGCTCCTAATGTGTTCTTTTAGCATCTTGTTGTCCTTATTTTTGAATTTTCTGCTTTCCCAGCACATAACAGAAATTGTGCATGCTCCTTGTAGGTCTCTTCTAGAGATTAGCTCAACCCAAATTCTCTTCTCTGAACAGTTTTTAAGTTTGGGAACCTTTAAACCATTTAGATTTTAAAAAACTCCATAGGGCTCTTAGGGAATCCAACACCCTTAAACTGGGAAAAGTTTACTCTGGTAAGACACACTGCATCATAAGAATCAGCACTGTGTAGCTGGGAGCCACATACCCACTTGCAGGTTTCCCAAAATGTTTGATATATTCTGTATCTCAAATGCAATAGTGAAATACAGTCACTGGTCAGGACCTACGTGCAGGAGTGAACTTGAACTCCTGTCCAGCCAACTTACAGTGTTTTCCCTCATTTTTCTTACAATTGTACTACAATGACAAGGTATCCACATGATACAAGACCTCTTCTAAGTTCTATAGCTGTGCTCCAGTTCTTGCCTCTGTGGTTCTAGCCCAACCTCTTTCTGTATTCACCAAATTTTGGGAGTGACAGGTGCTACACCCAGGAATAGTTGTGCCTTTCCTGGTCCTTTGTGGTTTTATCATGTCCTGGTTTATGAATGTAACAGGAGAAGTATTTGAGCCATACTAAAAGTTTATCTCACAATATCTGTGCTCCTTTTTTTTTTTTAATCTTTGTGCATTACTTTGTGTTTGCCTTCTTTATGCTGTCATAATTTTGCTTTGGTTCTGGCAGCATCAAAGTGTTTGCTAAGAGATTCAGACCACAACAGATAGAAAAGACCCATTAGGTCATTTTGCCCTGCTTGTTGTTTAACACCCTCTATTGCATAGTTACAAAGTTTTCGTCTGAGACATCATTGCACAGTCAGTATTGCCTCATAATAAATTTTAAATCTTTTGCAGTCCTGAAAAGGCAGTATATACACAACTGTATTAAAAATACTGTATTAAAAAAATGTAGATATACATTGTCAAAACCTCACAGAAATCCATGGAACTGTGTCAGCTCAAATGGGCAAAAGATAGTCTTATAAATAGTTTCTTACCCATTGATAGTGTTGACTCCTTATAAACTTTTTAACATTTTTCCTTCAAATCAGATGCAAAACATAACTGATGCTGCACTGGGTTTAATGGTCTCCTCAGTGCTACATATCTTTGCCACAGACATTATTTACTATATTATTACATTAATCTTTCTCTCCTAATTTCCATACACGTTTATTCCTAACAGCGTGCAACAATGTTACATTGAATTGGTTTGACCTGCACACTGAGGAGATTAAAAAAATTAAATAATTAATTATAAGCCTATATTATCTCTAGGATTTACATTTCTTTCTTTCAGTGTTTGTATAAGCAATTTATGTTTGCCCTGACAGTTCATTCTGGCCATTTATTACCCTTATCTTTTCTATGGAAAACGTAATATGTCATTTATATTTTTTTTTCTTTCTACCCTATCCCCATTCTATTTCTCAGTGCAGATGTCTATTTTTTTTTTTTCTAATGAATCTCTCTCTCACAGCATGGACAGTTTTTCAGTGATCCTTGAAAAGTTTCTTACATTTTTTTTTCCTTCAAGTCCTTAATTTAGCAGATATACACTTGATTTTGCCTTTTCTGTACCTTTAGACTGACATGATGAGAGAAACCACTGCAATGTTTTCAAGAAAAAAATCCAACTCTTGATCTGAGATGTGTG
Source organism: Struthidea cinerea (assembly GCA_013397865.1). Lineage (NCBI taxonomy): Eukaryota > Metazoa > Chordata > Aves > Passeriformes > Corcoracidae > Struthidea > Struthidea cinerea. The sequence goes on along the minus strand of VZTI01005062.1, from coordinate 1,504,519 downwards.
GCAAGCAGACCAAACGGTCAAGGTGGTGCGGGTCCTCTCCAGGAACAGGAAAAGCGGTGCTTAAATGGTATTTTCTGGTTGCCAGATGGCGTTCTGGGAAAGGAATTTGAGTGGGTTTGCTTTTATCCCTTTGCTCATCAGGTTATCTAGTATCCATTTTGAGGCATATCTGGATTTTCGGGATACATCCTTCTCCTGGGGAGAATATACAGAACCAAGGAACTTTGTTACTCAATTATTTTCAGTTTATCAGATCCAGCTAACAGAAGGCTGGGGTCTGTTTGATGACTGCTGTGTGTGTGAAGAAGCTGTAGAAATACTAAAATATGCAGCTGTATTTGTTTAAAATTTCAATCTTCACAGATTTGTCTGCAAAGCTCATATTCTGTTGTGACCACTGCCAAGCTCCTCATCATTACTTTCTTTACTTATAATTTATCTAGACAATGATCAGCAGAACTATAGTGGACTTTTTCTTGAGATTGATTATGTTTGGAAAAAGGCAGACAAAATTCTTAGGCTGTTTTCTAGACTTATGCCAACATTTTTTCATATTTAAAAAAATAATCAAATTTTTCCTCCTTTTCTGGGAGAAAAGGAATGGAGTTTACAGAACTCCTAAGTGCTAAGATCTGAAATGAGAATGAATGGTAGCTGTGCTTTCAGTACTTTACATAACTATAGAATACTAAGTGTTTTAAATACATGGTGCCCAGTCAGCTCAAAATTGATACCTTGAATTAATAAATACCTTTGTCTTGATCTTTTTAGGATTATCCATTAAAATAGGGACAATAAATTATTACCTTCTTACCCCACTAAGGATTCATAAAGATCAATAAATGTTTTTGTGCTAATACTGTAATGTTAGTGCTAATGCATTAGTACAATGTAGTACACTAATCTACATACATTAAATGTTTATTTACATTATAAATACATGTGTAACTATAATACCTAAAATACCATGAGGATGAACAGCATAAGAAAACTCATGAGGAAATGAACAGAAGTTTTCAGCACAAGTTTGATTCATGTGCAGCAAATACAGTTGAGGGCCACTCCCTGTATGCATAGTATTGGGTAGCTTCTCTTTGAATGATACCCCCTAGTCCGTGCCCTAAGTACTGTGCCTCCCAACCTGTCACAAACTAATAATGTTCTCTTAGTTCCGTTCCCTTTGTACAGTTTCTAGGTTTTGAATAAGTGGTGTGCAGAGATGGCTGTTTCGGCATTGAGTATCCTGTGGGTTAATCCCACGAATGAAGCCTTTAGCTCCCCGCTACAGACCTCTGCCAGTTGTACTGAGAGTAGCTGCTGGACCAAATGGAGGACTCATTGGAAAATTAGCTTTTTCAAGTTGGTGGATGTACGAGAATAGCCTTTGTTATCTGCTAGGAAAGAATTGTGAAGCCAGGAAGTGGAGAACACTTGCTGCAAAAGAAAGCTGAGGGAATGAGGCTCCACCTCGTGAATCCATTATGTGGATTATGATTTGAGGGGAGAACAGTAGAGGTTGTCTCCCTGGACTTCAGCAAGGCTTTCAACACTGTCTCCTACAACATCCCCATAGGCAAACTCAAGAAGTGGGGTCTCTCTGAATGGGAGGGAGGTGGATTGAAAACTGGCGGGGTGGCAGATCCCAGAGCATCGTGATCAGTGGCACAGGGTCGAGTTGAAGGCCTGTCACTGGTGGTGTCCCCTGGTGGTCAATGCTGGGCCCAGTCTTGTTTAAATAATTCATCAATGAGTTGTAGAAAGGGGCAGAGGCCTCCTCAGCGAGTTCCCTGCAGACACAAAGCTGGGAGGAGTGGCCCATACCCCAGAGGGCCGTGCAGCCCTTCGGCAAGCCTCAACAGGCTGGAGAGATGGGCACAGAGGGACCTTCTGAAATTCAACCAGGGCAAGTGCAGGGTCCCGCTCCTGGGGAGGAATAACCCCCTGTTCCAGGACAGGCTGGGCCTGAGCTCTCAGAAAGCAGCTCTGCGGAGAAGGACCTGGGGCTCCTGGTGGACAGCAAGCTGTCTGTGACCAGCAGTGCCCTTGTGGCCAAGAAGGCCAGTGGGATCCTGGGGTACATTAGGAACAGCACTGCCAGCAGGTCGAGGGAGGTGATCCTGCCCCTCTGCTCAGCCCTGGTGAGGCACATCTGGAGTGCTGTGTCCAGTTCTGGGCTCCTCAGGACAACAGAGACATGGAACTCCTGGCGTGGGTCCAGTGAAGATGGACAACAAAGATGTTCGGGAGAGTGCACCATCTCTCTTCTCAGGAAAGGCTGAGAGATTTCAGCCTGTTCAGCCTCAAGAAGAGATGAACGAGAGAGGACCTTACCAATGTCTATACATATGTGACAGGAGGGTGTCAGAGGATGGAGCCAGGCCTTTCTCAGTGGTGCCAAGCAACAGGACAAGAGGCAATCGGCAGAAAGTGATGCACAGAAGTTCCACCTTAATACAAGGAAGAACTTGTTCACTGTGCAGGTGAATGAGAACTGGAACAGATTGCCCAGAGAGGGTGTGGAGTCTCCCTCACCGGAGATACTCAGGATCTATCTGGATACAATCCTGTGGCATGTGCTCTAGGCTGACCCTGAAGGTTGGACCAGATGACCCATATGATCTCTTCCAACCTTGCCCATTTTGTGATTTTGTGATTCTGTGATTTGTCAATAAGCTTTAAACTGGCTAACTTTGATTGGATTTTATTGGGAATGGTAAATAGTACACTCTTAATTTGACAGCCTGTTGTAATCAGTCCGTGCTTCAAACATAAATGTTCCTGAGCTTTCCAAAGACAAGGCAGTAATATTTCTTACTATAAATAAAAAGTACAGCACTTTCCTTAGCATTTTTTAATTTGTCAGAAAAAACATATACTAGTATGGATGACAATAACTCAAAATTTTGTTGCAAAGCAAATGTTCATAATGGAAAATTTCAATTTAGTCAAAGTGCTAAAGGGTAAAATTTAGCAAACTGTGAAGAAAAAATTACAAGGTCTTGCAAGCCTAATAGGTGGCATTTGCCTACAACATAGAACACAGCTTGGAAATAGTATCCGTCCTATTTCTTCTGGCTTTCTCTAGTGAAGTTTTTACAGAAGGTGTATTATTTTCCATCAAAGTTTATGAATCACTTCTGATTTTGCTGCAGCAGAATGAAGGCAGGAATCTCATACTCTGTACTCTCAGATTTCTTCGCATGTCTAACCTACGTACCAGCTTTATACCTACCTTTTGATATTCCACTGGAATTTAACAAATGAAGCAGAAATTAATATTAATGAAAAAATAGAAATTACCATGCATTTCTCCTCTGTTTTCATCAGGTGTCAGACATTACAGTAAGAGACGCCACTTTAAGAATCTAGACAGATTTAGGTAATTTCCTTGATGCTTGATGGCTATAATTAAATTAATTCTGGGAATCTGCACTGGCACTTCTGCTATACTGTGATTGTGGCCTCCAAGTTCCTAGTTATAAAGTTTTTAATGTTTTCTCTGCCACCTAGAACTGTGTGGGGACCAAATTCATGTTAATTTTGTGGCTGCAAAGCTAAAGAAGGATATACAGAGGGAAAGGTCTGACTGTCTCTGAAAGCTACCCGTAATCCTCTCTGTACTGAACCACATGTAAGTGTCAATAAGCATACTTGGGAGCATGGGGGCAGCATAGTTGGCCAGGGAGGGCAGTAAAAAGCCACCACCCTGTGTGGCACCCTGCCTTTGAAAATAGCACAGTAATAAATAATGCATGCTGGTGTGCCGACCAAGGTAGCTTCACCTTGTCCAGACCTGTTGGTACAATGTGCTTTTTTGTCTGTCTGGAATTATTCTGCATCTTAGCAACCAGAGCTGTCTCTGCCCTTAGGAGCTGAAACAGAAAAGGCCAACAGTCACACAAACAGAAAGTGACATTCCAGTCTCAGTACCACATTGGAAGCATTTTTCTTCCGCTTTTGCTGATGTCCTGTTTAGCAATAGGAAAATTCTGCTTTCTCTATCTATGTTGAGATCCAGTGGTCACATCCTCCTGTGGTGCTCCTGCAGCATATAGATGAGATGTATTTCAGTGTGATTCTTTAATCTCCCATGTTTTGCTCAGTGGCACAACGTAACACTTGGGTTTCTTGCTAAAGGTACCCTTCCTGGGAAGGGAAGCGCTCTTTACTGCTTGCTAGTTCTTTGCTTCTTAGCTTTTCCTTCTCTGGACTGATCATTCATGCTGATATTATGCTAAGGCATTATTTTGATGATGAAAGATACAAATACTCACCAAGACATGACCTGGTATGCAAATACTTGGATTCAGTGACATGAATGCTTAGAGAAATCTTGTTAGTGCTAGGCCTACTTATCAAAATTGTTGCCCAGATGTCTGCAGGGACAACCTTAACCCTTGGTGTTGCGTTTACAAGACAATACAGCTCTTCAAGATGGGTATTTACAGTCTTCCTCCTTTCTCAAGGACAACTTTCTTTGATAGGTGAGAATCAATGGAAGCCATGGAACTTGACCTAACCTCAGTGAGAAATGATTGAATCTTCCCAAGCAACACTTGTACACAGGTGCACCTTATCTGTGTGAGCAAAAGGAACTTAATTTTCAATTGGTGTTAGTGGGGATGATAGGAACAAAGGTGACATTCCTTGAGTCTGAGATCCATTATTTATCTTGAAATCAGGCTCAGCATAAGTAATATTTGTGAAATATTTCCCCTACATTGACAATGAGCCTCGATTAATAATTAATAGTATCTCTGGATGTTGAAGGACAATTCATTCCCTGTGCTTGGTAAATCTACCACTGAGAACTCTTGTCAGCATCTGTCAGGGGAAGATTTATCATGAGACTTGGGTCCAAAAATGAGCAAAGACTAAAAAATTCACTTCACACAGACCACTGAACAGTCACTGAATAATAATATTTAACATTTCTTGTTTTATGCATACAAATTAATGAAACCTCAAAACCTTCCCACATTACTGCATTTTTAACTGTTTCCATGTTGGTGCCTTTTCTGACTAGTGAAATAATGAGAAACACATGAGGCTTCATATTTTCATTTGGGCACCTGGTTTCCTGCTCAGGTTCATGGTTGCAGAGTGGAGAGGTAACTCACACATGGTCAAGGAAAACTTTGGACTGAACACATCTACTGGTTCTCTGCCCTGCTAACCTGCATATAGCTGAACTTTCATACTCAACCCCATATACTCACACACTGATGATTTTTTTCCTCATTTTGTTTCTTACCTACTCTTAAATATCCGGAGAAGCTGAAAGACCAATAAACTCCTCTTTCATGCATTTTTCAGGATTAGGAATGTATAAAAGAAAGGACTGAGCCCATCACATGGGCTCACTCTGTCCACCTCCCTGCCAGCACAGGGTTATTCCACACCATGCATCTCCTAATGTTATTTCCAGACTAATTTTAATTTAGGACACTCCTGCTTTTCACTTCTCCCCATTCTAATTATGGTCTCCCTATCTACCTGAAATAACCTCCATTTAAAAAAAAATAAAATAAAATAAAAAAGAAGGGATAGTCTTAAAAAAACAACTACAAAGAAATCAATCCCTCATCCATTACCAGGTTTTTCTTTTGTTCTGGAGCCACGCGTGTAACCCGGTTAGACCTGTTCTCTCTGAATGCCGAGGACTGAGCTGGCCTTATGCAAACGTTCTCAACCTCATCTTGGTTGTTGTCGTTGCAGATCCAATCAAACGAACAGGAAGTGACCTAAGGAATTCCCCTATTGGCTGCTCGAGTGTTCAGCAAAATGTTTTAAAATTAGTATCATATCCATTTATCTTCACTCCTGGGAGTCTTTGGTTGACATAACCTAGTACCTGTGCTTACCCAACCTACTGTTCTGTAGACAGTTTTCCCATTGCCTGAGTTCAGGATTTCCACTCCAGAATCTGCAGCTAAATGAGGTAAGGTGTTTGGGGTATTTATTTTTTTTTTTCTTAAATGCACTTCCTTTAAAATAACACCAGTGAAAATAATTTAAAAAAAAAATTGTCTGCTGGATTCCTGGCCACCATGCCAAGTCTCTCTTTTCCCACTTTGGAACAGCAGCTAAGCTCATTTAATCAAAAGGCTTTTTAATGTTACAATAAAGATTTCTGCTTTCCTGGTTTGAACTTGTATCTTCTATTTAAATATTTCTGTTGTGTTTATGTTTGAGTGGGGCCAGATTCTGAGAATCTTTTCTATTATGATGTATCTAATAATATTCCGGGTCTTAAATCTGCTACTTTTGTCAACAGAGTTCTCATCTGTTCAGTATGACAAGGGGCGAAAAAGTGGACTTTCTCAATGCTATTGAGAGTGCTTGTGTCGCAGAACCAGGAGATAGTCCACAATGATAGTGTTTTGGTTCCTTTTAGTGATGAGAATGTTGATGGACATTGTGTTTGTAACAAAAAAGCCTAAAGTACATTTATAATTTGGCTTGGTTTCAGCCTCAAGGAAATTTCTTGGCAGTTGTGTGGTGAAGGAGGTTCTGCTGATCTTAGTTCTGTCTAAGCAAAACCACTGCACAGAACCCAGCTCAGGCACTGGGTAGGTAAATACAGTGTGAGGCCCGCAGTGTCTTTGCTTGTTTAATTTGTTTCTGTTCCAATGGTAATTTTATTGTAATAGAACCAGAACTGGCCCCTTAAGGTATAGACACAATTGTTTAAGTAGTTGTAGAAGAGAATGTAAGGAAAAAGTTGCTCCAAATCTGTGTTGATTTTGTAAAATATCTGTAATGGACTTAGTGACAAATGTTTGCATTTCACCACATGAGACATTTTAGGCACATACTTGAGTGTATATTGTTATAGAGTTATTGAATTATATCAGTAATGTGCTTTGATTACTTCATCTAGATATATGTTGTGTTTGCTTCTAAAATACATCCAACTATCCTTTCTTTCCTATCTTTCCCATTTTTTAGAATTAAACAATTACTAGAATTAAACAAGCTCATAATGACAGAAAGATACCTTGAGGTAAAAGTTTCACTTAGTCATTTTATTTATACTTGTCTCACATGATACTGTGTTAAACAGATTTAACTTGCACCAGTATTTCCTGCAATTTGTGAAAACTTGTGAAATTAAAAAACCCGCTCCTTCAAGTTTTGCTTTGATAGCAGATTTGCAGGGTGTCTAAGCCAGTTTTCCGATATTGATTTTGTGCTGTAGAAAATACCAGAGCTGGAAAATATAGCAGTTTTATATTTAATGCAAATGCAGAAACTAAAGAAAATTGTTCCAATTAAAACTAGAAAAACAACAGGATTAAGGTGTTTCACTTATAAATATCACAATGACAGTTTAATTCCTGCCCCTTACAATTTTCAAAACCAAGTGATTGTTGCAATAACAACACAGGACTTGCAAGACTTTTTCAGAGATAATTACGTGACTTCAAGTAGAGCTTATCTTGTAGAAAACTTCCAGTCTTGAAAAAAAAATCCAGAAGTCCAGTGATGGGAAATTCCCCAGGTTTTTAAGTGCCCTAGCAATTAAATACCATTCTTCTAAAAATATTTTATCTAATTTTCAGTCTGACATGGTGTTGCTTTAACATTCAGCCACCTGATTTTGTTGTCTTTTGATGGTTATTGTGAAGTTCCCATGGGTAGTTAATTTCTGTTCCTTATGTAGTTAGCTGGGGATAAGTCCTTTCTTAGCCTAGTCTCTGATAATTGTGGTAGTCTGAGCTCCAAAGGCTGTTCCTTTTCATGGAGAAAGTTACAGTACAGTGAAGGATCTCAACCTGTTTCACTGTAAGCTTTTCCGTCCTTTAATCACTTCAATGCTCTCCTCTAATTTTTCAACATTAACTGTGAAAGTTGGATGTCAGGATGGATCAGAGTCTGTAGGAACAGCAGTGCCAAACAGAGATATTATGAGTCAATATACTGGGAATTCCAGTTCAGGGGTTTATGAAGTGTGCCCAAGGCTTTCCTAGAGCCACCGTCCTCCAGACACCCTTCTCCCCCTTGAGCACTGGTCCTGTATGCAGAGACGAGGTTATCATTAGTAGAGTCACTGTTTCCTTGCATTTAGCATTTCCATTTTTTTTCTACCCCAAGTGTCACTTGTAAGGCCTATAAGAATGGTAAAAATACATATTTCCCCCCAGTCCTGGTACTAAAGGCTCTCTCATCAGATCAGAATATTGCTTTGCTTGCCCCAGCACAAGTTAGGTCGTGCTTCACAGCAACCTATAGGGTGACAACCATGTATTACCCCCATCGTGGTGAGATCAGGTAGTAGAATGTGGTCTGTTTAACATGGGATATTATTACCCTCTTGTCACCTGAGAGAATATGCTGTGGTATTGCCATAGTAATTTCTTATTACTTTAGATATTCTCAGGGCGTTGTGGGTTTTCAGCAGTGGTGGAAACAGACAGTAGAACAGTTGGACAAACGAAAAATTAAATAATTTAGCTCCCACTCAACTCCCTTAATTTTTTTCATTGCCAGTGAATTTTGTTGTTAACATCAGTACTTGTTCTGTCTGGGAGCAAAGTAGTTTGCAAAGTAGCAAATTGCAATGGAGAGAGATCAAACTAATAAAGAAAAATCATCCAGGAACACAGATGGAGAGAGATTAGAGAGGAAAAAAGAAGGATTTCTGTAGGTGCCTCTGAGTTTGGACAGGAGTGACATGTTAGTCTGTCGCATGTCCCACAGCAATTTGCACCAAACTCCCCTGTGAGGATGGAATTCTACACCTGCTGAAGAAGTGTGTATTTATGAACTATTCTCACAGAAAAGGATTAACGATTTTATTGACTCAGCAAACTCAGAGAACTGCCCATGAGCCATGACACCTTTCCAGAATCAGTGCTCAGCTTTCCTTCCTTGTTCACCCCTTCCACACTTTTAAAAAATATATCTAACGTAGTGTCAGGACCAAACCAGGGAAACTTTTCACTAACTGTAATGCAGCCTGGATCTGTTCTGTGGAGTCTACAGTCACATGCTTTCTGTTGCTGTTAACTTGTTCGAATTCAATTCTCACAAAATTGTCTGACCTCTTTCTGCAATACTATGAATACCATCTCTGTGAACTGGGGCAATGACCTACTGTACGGAGAGACAGGTTGGAAAGTGGGTGCTCCAGGACAGACCTGTCTGGCTTAAAAATTCGTCAGTGTGCTGAGATCAAGATACAGGTAGAGATGAATGACCCCTTCTTAATCTGAGGCAATGTGCCCACCCTTTATAGGATTTTCTGTGCGCTTACAGCGCTCTCTTTCTCATCAGCCTTCCTACAGCTGTAAAGTAGGTATTCTTGCTGAGGTATAGGCATTCCTGCAACAAGCAGCACATAAAAAGAAAACGGCCACAAGCTTAGTTGTCATTTGTCATTACTAATGACACACAATATTCGGATGTGGTGGAATGAAATGTGAAGGCTTTGCTGTACACAAGGAAATGAACAGAAACACTATTTTTGTAGCTAGCATAGTTTGTGATGTTTAATGAAGTAAGGTCTCTGTTCAATTTCACAGCTTCATTACTACTGAATTTCAACCATAAACTCATGGAATTTTCTTCCTAATAATAAGCGCCTTGTGAGCATTGGTGAAGTCCAACACCATCTTCAGCAAAGCACTCTGGCTTCAGCTGCTCAGCCAGCCCAGTGTTCAAGGGCACTTCAAGATCTCTAACCACGAATGTCTCCCCCACTGTCCCTGCCTCAGTACACTCTGCAGCTTACATGTATTGTGGTCTCTGATGATCCAAGGGAGTGTTTCTGTAAGTTTTCAAGAAAAGTGTACATTGTAGACTTGGTAACAGTGAAACTCATGATTAACACTGCTGATCGAAAGGCTAAGCAAAGAAGGATTTGTTCTCACAGCTGGTGTACAAAAAAAGTAAGGATTGATTTGGTTTTTGTGGAAGTCATCAGTAGTCTTAGCGTGAGAGCTCCTTTGGGCTCTACTGGGGATGCAGTTTGCACCAAATCCCTCACTGAATGCCTGGAATACTTGGGACATTTGTTGGTCGTTGGTCTACAGACGGGTGAGAATGAGTAAACATGGAGTCATGTAGCCAGTGGAGCAATTGATGGGCATTTGGCATTTTGCATGTCTCCCTCTGAGGAAGAGCCCTCAAAGGCTGCCTTTCCAAAAGCTGACATTGCACATGGTTATCATTACCTATTCCTCTGCTGATCTTGTGAAATGTGCTTCACAGGGAAGAGTATGAGAACTAGTAGACAGAACAGCCAAGTGGAGCTGGGTAATCACTGGTTGTAGACAAATAAGATGGGGTAATAAAAGAGAATTGCTTTGTGGTGGTAGAAAGAAAGTAATTCTACCTAAAGGATCTACAAAACTTTAGAATGAAAATTTCTGCCTTTTATGGAGGAAGGATACAGACATAACCATTTGAGATATTGTCTCATCTCACAATCAGATATAGCCAGAGTAGTCTCCTGAGCACCTATAAGTCTGTAAGGATTAAGCAACTATATGTAAAAATATGTTGTATTGCCTAAATTACTAGTGCCATCATAAGACAAATTGTTTTTTTTTTAAAAACTGTTCCAGGTTTTCTTTCATTTAGCAGTAAGCAGGTAACTAATTTATGTTGCTATATAGTTAAAGAAGCCTTGTAAAACTGCCCAAGATGCTATGATCAGGAATCAGACTAAGTCCATGATATAGTGATTACCCCCAAACTTTCTTAATGATTTTTACTGCAACATGTAATTATTATTACACAATAATTTAAAAGCTTGCATCTTGATGATGCACTTTCAAAATATGCTTGGTTAAGCAATTGTCTCATAGATTGTAGGGGCTTTATCAGGGAGTCAAATTCTGACACACTCAAGGGTGCTGTTCTCATCTCTTTTGCAGTGAGATCTAACATAGTACTCACATAAAAGACTCTTAATATTCCCAGGCACCTGCCCTGACAGAGGAAGATGAAAAAGTTTTAGAAGACTGAATTAATAGGTGATTAGATAAATAAGATAGCTTTACAGACTTACCAAAATTGGAATGTACAAAATGAAATAGATGCAGTTTTTTCTACATTTAGTGACTTGCAGATATCCTTACCCTCTCTAAGACTTTTAATGATGGAGCTGTAATATTTTGTATTACAAAACTTAAAAACTTCTCTTCCTTCTTTAAAATCTTAAATGATTAAATATTTGTGGACGAGAGTCAATCCCATAAATTTCTTTGTCTGTGTGTTGCCAATTCCAACAGTCACAACAAACACCCTGCTCTAAGTATATGGAATTACAGATTCATTTAGGGTGGAAAACATCTCTAGGATCGAGTCCAACCATTAACTCAGCACTGCTGAGTCTACCAGTAAACCAAGTCCCTAAGTGCCATATCTACGTGTATTTTAAATATCTCCAGGTGTGGAGACCCTGCCACTTCCCTGGGCAGCCTGTTCCAATGCTTGATAACCTTTTTGGTGAAGAAATGGTTCCTGATATTCAGTTAAAACTCCCCTGGTTCAACACAAGACCATGTTCTCTCATGCTATCACTTGTCACCTGAGAAAAGAGACTGAGACCCAAACTCTTTTCAGGTAGTTGCAGAGAGTGATAGTCTTCCCTGAGCCTCCTTTTCTCCAGGCGAAAAAACCCCAGTTCCCTGCCTGCGGGTTTTGTCCTGTGCTGCAGTAGGGTTTTTTTTACAGGAACATGTGCATGGCCTGAGAGCTGGGATGCCCAGGGCTGCCCTTTCCCAAACCCTGGACTATAAGCAGCAGATCAAGGCATCAGCCTTCCTTATGCTATGACATATCTTTAAAATTTAAAAATCAAATTAAGATTTAATCATTAAAGATAAAAAAAAGGACAAAAAAATTCCCCAGCATGTGAAAGTAGCTGTTACAAGGATCTCTGGTTATACTCTTTTCCCAGAACGCTGTTAAAACAGGTATAATTCCGTGGTAATAAATCTAATTTTTGAGGAAAATAGTTGTTTGAAATATTTGAAATTTTTATTGGTTTTGTTGGGGAAATCTTTTCCAGTTGCATTGACAGCTGAGATACACAGCAGTACAGGGGAGCAAAAAGAACTGGAGGGAGCAAGCATTTTTCTGATTGCTAACTCCTCCAGCCTCCCTCCTAGAGACCAGCTACAAACTCCACAGTTGCTGTAAGACCTGGCCTTCTTGTGCCACAGATAGATAATTGAAGATGATATTTTAGTCTGTTTTACTGGTTACAGGATTATGATGTATTGAAGGAAATTTACTTGTCCAGGTCAGTCAGTCTGACTAATTAAAAGGCAAAAAATTAAAGAGAGAAGGAAAAAAGAAAAGAAAAATTTAAAAAAGAAAAGCAAAAGAAATAAGCAGGAAAATGAAGAGTAAAGGTATTCAGTGAAAAAGAAGGAACGGGATCACAAACTTCACGTCCCGGTTTGGTTTTTGAGACAGTCAGAGGCTGCCTGCACTTCAGGATTGGTGTGGTTGGGCTCTGCAGAGAGTTCCCTGGTCACCATATGCACAACAGCCATGTTAGGTGAGTTTATTGCTCCCAGCGCAGCTGCTCTGGGGTGATATTACTGCCTGTGTGCCTTAGTTTTGTGCTTCACATTTCTGTCTTTTACAAACAATTCCACATGACAGAGTCGCACATTTGATACTTGAACAACCTGAATATAGGTTTTTACATGTCAGTTAATTCCCTAATGCCAGGGAACTTTCTTTTAAAAATTCCTTTCTTTCATTGTGATTAAAAAAAAGAAAATAAAAAAAACCCCAAACAAACAACAACAAAAAATCCTAAACCATACAAACAAAACCCAACCAATCAACCAAAAAAACCCAAACATACCAAAAAAAAAAAAAAAAAAAG